>LOEQ01002834.1:89276-106372 GCA_001685075.1 Bramus lutescens | reverse complement strand
TGGAAGAGCAGTCAGTGCTCTTAACCTCTGAGCCATCTCTCCAGCCCCTTATTTCCAGATTTATTTACTAAAATAATCAAGGCAATATAGTGTTGAGAAAAACATAGAGCTATCTATATATTAATTTAATATTTCAGGCGGTCTCACAGGTGGATAATTAATTGAATTTCAAAACATTGTGAAGAAAAATTATCCTCCACCACTTTTCTCAACTTTCATGTTTTATACAACAAATCAAAAAAAAAAAAACTCAAATGAGTCATAGACCTAAATGTAAAACCTAGTCTTTAAAACCTTGAATTAGGCGAAAAATTTTAAAAGATATCAAAAAATAGTCCATATGAGGAAAAAACGAATAAACCATGAGATTTAAGAACTCCTTTTCAGGGCCTGGAGGGACAGACGGTTCAGGAGTTAAGCACGCTAGATGATCTTGTAGAGGACTCAGATAAACATCCACACAATGGCTCACAGAGGATTCAATGCTATCTTCTGGCCTCAGGGATGAAACATCCACACGGTACACAGACATACATGCAGACAAACATGTGCATTTAAAGACAAAAATCTTCCTCTGGTGAAATGTCTGCACTTGAGGGCCAACATGGTAAAAGGAGAGAACCCACTCCCACAGCATGTCCTCAGACCTACACACACACACACACACACACACACACACAAAGTGTAATAAATGTCAACTTCTAGGTCTCTTTTCTAGATAGTGTTATATTTAGAAAGGAATACAAGCATAAGAACATTTCTCTAGTTTTTCTCATTGTGGGCTAATCTCACTGTTTAAATTGTTTATGCATTTGAGACTTAGCATATATTTCAGGACACCCTCATCTTGTACTCTTTACTCCACAGGCATGCCTCTTTCTTCAAATAAATATAAAATTAGCATAAAGGCCCATTTTTCTTTTCTCTCTTCTTTATTTTGGTTTTTCGAGACAGGGTTTTTCTGTATAGCTTTAGAGCCTATCCCGGCACTAGGATGGTCTCAAACTCACGGAGATATGCCTGCCTCTCCCTCCTGAGATTAAAGGCGTGCACCACCACCACCCGGCTAAGGTCCATTTTTTCAAAAGACTCCATTAGGAATGAAAATAAACAAACCTCATACTTAGAGAATGTACTTTATGAAGCACATCCTATAAATGTCTATCCAGCACACAAGAGTTACACTGTTTTCTTTCTGCCTTATGATTTTTTGTGTGAATGAGTGTTTTGCTTACATGTATGTATGTGTACCATGTGCATGCTCTGTCTCAAAGGCAAGAGGACATTGGCTCCTCTAGAACTGGGATCACAGATGGCTACGATCCACCACGTAGGTGGCAGAAGCTGCACCAGGTCCTCTGCAAAAGCAACCAATACTCTACAGCTGAGCCATCATCCCAGCCTTCGCCCCACCTTTTTGATTAGTGGCTCATGTAGTCCAGGCTGGTCTGAAACCTACAAACCCGAGGATGTCTCTGAACTCCTAATCGTCCTTCCTCTTTCCAAGGCTACTGTGATTATAGGTGTGCACCACTATAGTGAATTTGTCACTATTTTCTCAAATTGATAAAAATGAAAACACAGGTGTGTGCAGTTAATGGGTATGAAAACATGGGTGATAAAATTACGATCCAAATTTGGTATCTTGAAAAGTATTTTTTAACAACATTCCAGATCTTAAATGGCTGTTTCCTGTAAGGTATTAATTCCGTCTCTAGCACCGTACACTAATAGTTTAAACATTGAGACTGGCATACATATTATTCTAGTATTTTCTACTTGCTAAATATAAACAAAAATCAATTAACAGGAACTGGCCATGGAGCATGCACACAAGTGAGGTTATGTAGACAAGAAAAATCTGTTTACAGAAAGTACTTGAAAGTCAGGCATGATGACACACACCTGTAATTCCAGCACTTGGAAGAAAAAAGAAATAAGATCATGAATTCAAAACATGTCTCAAAACAAAATTCTCAATATGGGAATCTGCTCAAGAGGTCAGGTGGAGAAATAAGACAATATGATTATATTTGATTCCAGTTCCTATAGGACAAGTCTAAGAACATATGAGTGAATGGCCTCTCTCCTAAGGGATTTTTTTTAAAAAATATTAAGTTCTTTCCCTGTGAGGCTGGTACATTCCAGTCATCAGATGGCTTCAGGGTCTCCCACTCACTACAGGGTGGCAGTGAAGAGGGCATTCATCTGGACACGAGCACCCTTTAGATTTGCCCTTCATTTCATCTGATTTGGGTTTTAATGGGTCTCTCCTAGATCAAAAACCTAACTCTCCTATCTAGTTTCAAAACCACACCACAAAAACAGGTCAAAATTTAACTATTGCCCCCTAGTGGGAAATTACCCAAATAACCTGTTGCTGGTCATATTTCTTAAGTCTTTTTATGCTTGGAGAATTCTTTGTAGAATTCAAAGTTTTGTGGTTTAATATTTGAGAAGTGAGGTGTTATGGAGGGACATTTTATGTTAACTTCAAGTCTGTAAAGTGTCTAATTCAAACACAGACAGGGCTAGTAGCCTCATACCACCATTAGAAACACTGAAACCCAAATCACTCAGTATCTTATACACTTGAGAACACTGCCAGGCTCTATGGATTCACTAGACAGCTCACCTAACTGCTCAGTTCAATGTTTCTATTCACATGCACAGATATAAGATGAAGTAGGGTAGCTGCCAAGAGTTGATTAAGAGTGCTATATAAGAAACTCAGTTACATGGTTTCAACTCTCCATGTTGACAGATCATTAAGGCACCTGAGACAGATTCTCAAATAGTGAGGAAAACTTGTAAGATTCATTACTTAGAACACACTTCATTTAAAAAAAAACAAGAGGGTCTCCATATGTAGCTCTGGAACCTATATATAGACTAGGCTGAGCTTGAATTGAGAGATTACCTACACGTCTTTCACGTAGTGGAACTAAAGGTGTGCACCACATCAGACCCAATACATATGTTAATGTGTATGAAGGAGTGGACATGCAGGTGTGGAGGTCATAGGACAAGCGAGTCACTTCTGTCTGTTCCTAGCTGGAATGAACACAAATCATCATGTTTGGTTCTGAATGCCTTTACCCACTGAGACAGCAGGCAATTTTCTTTATGGGGGCTAGGGTGACAGTGGATATTATTTGAAATCATGATAGGTAGAAAAGAAGATGGATATTTCTAAATAACCAAATGGTTTAAATTTTACCAAAATTGCTTGTCAGTAGTACTTAGATGTACATGCACACAATTTTCTAAAAAGAAAGTCATAAAAGTTACAAATGATTGTTTTGCATTTCTCTAGGTTTGGTGGGATGGTCTGTGAAAGCCTGATGACCTGCATGCAGTTTGGTCCCAAAATCCACAGTGGAAGCATAGCCAATTCCGGAAAGCTGTCCTGTGACCTCCACACATGTATTCTGTGCCAAATGTGCACCCACATTCATACACAAAATTAAAACAAAAACTCTAGCCATGATTAAGTCTCATGTGTAAGAAAGATTTGGGGATTAAAAAACCCTTAACAGAAATTTAATTTTAAGAAGGGTTATACCACTTAATACCTAGAAGTTAGTGATCTAAGTATACTGTAGGTTTATAAACTACTTCTTACTGCCCAGCCACCAAGTGAATTGTCATAACAGAATGAGAGCGCTCCCATTCTAGCATCAAAAACACTGAAAGATAAAATGTCTTGGTTTTAAAAGAGCAGGAAAATACAAACAAGTTGACAAGACTAGGTTTATTCTGTAATTTTTATTAATAAAAGTTGTCAATATAAAATGAGTGGCTGGGCTTATAGTTTGCTACACCAAAGAAATTAAAAAGCCACTTAAGATGTTACAATAGTTTATGATAGCAATCTTGATGGAGGCATCTTAAGTTTGGCAAGTAGGTTTCCTTTGACTATATAAAACTAACCCTTATAGTTATGAATGAGAATCACAAAACTACCATTTGAATAATAAAAAAAATAAAGTTCCTAGGAACTGCTTGGTGGTTTCAAGGCGAAACTGTAGGGAAACAGCCATCCCAAAAGATCCTGAAAGTTGCCCAACCAAAAATGAGTAAAGCTGATCCTTCTGGGTGGACAACTATCTACTTGAAAGCCAAAGGAATAAATAACAAGACTAGGAATGCACCCAAGATCCCAAAATAAATTAGCAAAAGTGCCATTAAGAATCATCAGACATATCATCATTGTTTAAATACAAATTCAAATTTAAGTCCAAAAGATACAGTAACTTTATTACATAAAATTTCTCCTGTGTGCTAAAAATGTTAACGTACAAGACATATTTGTGTTAAGTGTAGAGGGAACTGTGGTGGAGTTGTTTAATCATTTTTCATTACTGAAGAACAATAGGTAGTGGAAATATATAAGCACGCAGAGTCCTCTAAATTCAACATTGTTATATTACTGTTCAACCAAAATATACTACCATTCTCATATAAACGCCTGCTCATTCATCTTTTAAAAATAAAGTCCATTCTCTCTTCATAAAGCTTCCTGCAGGACTGACCAAGGGCAGTTCCACACTAACTGGGGCACTCTCCATCTTTGGCTAGGGCCTCAGCACTGGGACAATGTGGGTAGACACACATCTGGTACTATGCAGCTGTTGCGGTCCGTGCAGCACTGTACCTTTAAAAGCTTGTCCCGAATATACCTTTGGAAAACCAAAAGAAAAGGTGTATCTATGGCAAAGTACAATTCCTTCTGATTTCATAGCAAGCAGTACGAAACAGCTCTTCGGTGCAGCATGGAGTTTTATCTACTAAGTTACTTCCAGACGGAATTCCACTCTGCTGTGCCGCAAGAGCGGGAAAGTCAGCTTGTCTAGTTGGTATTTCCTAAGGCAAAATGAAATTAAGCGCTGGAAGACTTCAAAGTGAAGCCCTACAACCGTGGTTCTCATTTACAGCAACTTCATTAACAGAAGAATTAAGCACAAACACAAAAACACAGAACCCTCTAGCATCTCTGGACTGTGAACCCTTAATAATAATGTATGATCAACATGGGTGAACAGAACTACACCTCTCTCTGAGGCTCCATGGAAAAGAACACTTGTTAAAAATACCAAGGAGACAATAGAAACCCATTTCATTTCACTGCACCCAAGGATATGACACAAAATATTGGTGGTTTAAAGAGGTAGAAGAAAAAGAAAAAGAAAACCAGATTCTCCATTCTTTGTCACTTTTATTCAGTAGTAGGTTTTTTTTCCTTATTTTCAGTGCCAAGACATGGCAAGGAGTGATTACAGCCAACTGTTATTAAAACATTTGTTCGCAACATATACCCCCATTACCACTGACCCCAGACTGACTCATTTTGTGTGCTTTCTTTAGTTCTTCCTTTTTTTGATATGCCACCACCGAGACCAGGTGGAAAGGGCAAGGGTAAGAGATGGAGGGAGAAGAGTCCAGGAGGCCAGAGAGGAGGAATGCTACAAGCCACAGTAAGAATGAGCTGTATTTAATTTAAAAAAGAGGGGTGTACCCCACAAATGATACAGTAATGAGGATACACAAATCCCATAGCATGACTGAAGGCGTTCACCGTGTTTGACGTCATCACAATGGAAGGCTTAAAAAGTGGAGTACAACAATGCTGACACAGTCCAGTCCAGTCCACCAGGCAAGATGGTGCAAGAAGTCATTAAATTAAAAGTGCCCTTCCCGTCCCTAAATGGCTAGCAGACATGGAGAACAGCCCGGGACGGATCCACACAGCTTTCTCCACGTGGCTATCAAATGTGTTGTTGAATGGCACACTGTCAAACACTGGAAAGGGGTGCCACAATGGACCACTCTCTTATAGGTATGAATGCTAGATTCAACTATCTCACTAAGCAGGAAGTGGCTCCTCTGCTAGGAACGCCAGCCTAATTCACTTTATCTTGAAATATGTACAGATTGTTTGTAGTCGCTACGGCAATGATGTTCTCCTTGGGGTGCCAAGCTGTATGAAGGATTTTCTTGTTGAAGTCTAGGCTGTCAACACTTATTTCATCTTTCTTTCGTTTGCCGCTTGCACAGACTTTGCGTGGCTTCAAAACTGTGCGAGGCTTATTGTTTTCTCGTGATGCTTCTAGAGTTATATCCCGCTTTGTGTTCCTGTCGAACATTCTGAAGAAATTATTGTAGGATCCAGTCATGACAACGCTGTAAAGGTAGAATAAATACCCAATCAAACTGTTAACAAGAGATTGTTTACTTTAACAAATCAGTGAGCAATGTGGACTAGCACTCTGAAGGAAGCAACTTCTTTAAACTTATCTGAATTAAGACAATCAATCAAATTCAGGATAGTGCATGACGCTGACAACCCTAAAACTGTTTTTCTTTAAAATTGATTCACACTAAGTTGGTGGTGGCCCCTCAGTCCAGGTTTGTAAAGTTTGTATATAATCTTTATTTAATGAGTAAATGCAATGCTCACACTGAGAAACCTATAAAATAACTGTTATTTTGTAACACAAAATGCCCAGATTATGAACGCCAAGAAACTGAAGAACTCTTTTAGAATAAAGAGAAGAAGTTATGACGCCATGTCACTTTAAGACAAGAGCAGGTTTTACTCTGCCACGAAAGGACTGAGACCACTTGGTGAGTCTCTGAGCTCTGGACAGCACTGACCAAAGCTGGCTTTGAAGCCATGGTTGTGGCGGATGGGGGTCTCTGTCCTTTAGGAAGTGGTGACAGGGTTGGGAAGGGTTTAGTAGTTAAGGACACTTTCTTCTTTTATAGATGCCCAGGTATCTGTTCCCAGCAACCCTTGGTTGCTCACGACCACCTGTTACTCCAGTTCCAGTAAAGTTCCTGCCCTGTTTTGACCTCCATGGGCACCAAGCACAAACATGCTACACAGACATGCAGGCAAACATTCATACACATAAAATTAAGATAAACATCAGAAGAAGTAGTTTGAAGAATAATTTTTCAATACGTAATTTGATAGGAATTAATCCAAAAGCCTTACGTATGAGTGTGTGTGACACATGAAGTAAGACGACAACCTGTACAAGCTGGTTCTTCCTTCTACTATGAGCACCAGGAATCCAACTCAGGTCGTTGTTTGGAAGCCTTTCTGCTACATCCATCACCCTGTCTGCCCTCAGAAAGTATTCCTAATGTTGAGAATCACCATACAGCTACCAGACATGGGGAAAACTGGCTGTATAAAATGCCATACCTACACATCACTACGCTTTCTTGACATCTGTCCTTACTGGCCTCACATTTAGCAATGACATCACAGGTGCTTACCCTGCAGCAGGCATCTGAGTAGTGTAGCATGACCAGCCTATTATTGGGCCTCATGTAAAACTCGGGTACTTATAACTTAAAAACCAGATAAAAGACAAGCACCACAAGTTCCAGGGCTCTCTGTAACATCTACGACCAAGAAATCTGAATCATATCAAGTGTTTTAAATTCAACTAGTGCCAAATAAAGCACCTGTAATTGCTTTAGATATATGGCCTATAGTAATTTCAAAACTATGCTTTGCTTTAATCAGAATACAGTAAAGAGTAAGTGCTTACAGTAACACTTGCAATAACTTCTATGAAGTGAGCGGAGGGTAAGAGACACTGAAGTACAACACTGCATGAAGTACCTGCTGCCCAAACAGTTCTCCAAACACCAGAGTAGCAATCAAAAACAAAATCCACCACCTTAATTAACTGCTGGTATATCAGAGTTGTGATTTTTGATTTAAATGTTTCTTAAAACATGGTCTGAGTTACTCAGGCTGGCCTTGGACTCCTGAGTGCAAACATTTCTCCCGCCTCAGCTGGGACTACAGGCACACACTGTCCTAGCTAGGAATGTCATTTATCTGGCTCATAAAAATTGGGAAAAGATTTTAAAATGATAACCCCGATATAGATTTCCTATGCTTTGCATTTACTTTGAAAATAAAT
Source organism: Bramus lutescens (assembly GCA_001685075.1). Classification (NCBI taxonomy): domain Eukaryota; kingdom Metazoa; phylum Chordata; class Mammalia; order Rodentia; family Cricetidae; genus Bramus; species Bramus lutescens. The sequence continues at coordinate 98,426 of LOEQ01002834.1, read as the reverse complement.
AATTTGTTTTTGTCATTATAGCTCTATCCATGATTACTAGGTTTATTTTACAAGTACCTAGAAGAAAATGACTTGTTTTAAAGAAGTCATATTTTTACCTAGTGTGACAAGAGGGATGAACACATAACAAGTTCCTTTCCTTACCTGTCAGACCCATTCCAACAACATTCAAATTTGTCAAATATGCAGTCATTTTCATACAGTGAGCAAAGTTTACTTCTGAGGTATTCATGTACCTGGGGAGAAAACAGTTTATTTCAATCTCTGAAATCAGGAAAATAACTGAAGCTCCATTTAGAGAGTGTGTATACAGACTCACACACTCTCTAATCTTACTTCTAGTCCTTACATACTCTTAGGCAGGCATATTTTCCATGGCACAACTGAGGAAAACCAGTTATTGTTAACATACCCTGACAATCTTAACTAAAGCATCTGTGATTATTCAAATAAGAACGTACACCCCACCACAGGTTCATATATCTGATGTTTGGTCCAGAATTGCTGTCTATTTAGGAAGGATTAGGTGGTAGTGCCTTTATTTATTTGTTTGTTTATCGATGATACAGTTCCAACACCATGCTTGCTGCCCATATTCCCCATCATGACGAAATTGTAAGCAAGACCCCAATTAAATGCCCTCCTCTCTTTTCCCCCCAGGGACATGGTTTGCTCTGTGTAGCTCTGGCTGTCCTAGGACTCCCTCTGTAAACCAGGTTGCCCTCAAACTCAAGACATCCACCTGCTACTGCCTCCTAAGTACTGGCATTAAAGGTGTGTGCAACCACAACTCATTTTAAATGCCCTTTTGTAAATTGCCTTGGTCAAGGCGTCTCTTCACATGAATCAAACAGTAACTGAGACATCTAAGTCAGAAGGTATTTGAAAATGGCAGATAAGACACTAACAAAAGAATGCTGCAGAGGAATTTAATTTTCACTTCTTGACACTCATTACATTACTGCTGACCTGCTTCCTTCCCTTTAAGTACTATTTTATTTTAAATTGAATATACAGCACAGAAAGACTTTGGCTTAGTGACACACTGATTTCTCTTGGCTGTCTGTCCCCATCTCTTCACTCTCACTCACCAATATCATTTAAAAATTCAATAATGGGCTATGAGATATGCTTGCCATCAAGCCTGAGTTTGAATCCCAGGATATGCACATTAAAGAAAACTGAATCCTCAAAGTTATTCTCTGACTCCCACATGTGTGCTATGCATGCACGCACCACACTCACATACACAGACATATGATAAAATATTTGAGAGTCACTTCCTATTTTTATTCAATATAAAGTCAATAAAAATGTATCTCTTTTTTGAGTTATAGTATTTCACAAAAAGGGTAATTTTGGAAACTATGATGGCTAAACTACAAAGTAAATTTGCTAGTTAAAAGGCAATCAGAAAGCATAGCACATCTTCACACAGATGGTACCAACAACAAAGACATTTCCCAGTGTTTGCTGAGATCAGAGGAAAAAGAAGTGTTCATCAGCCATTCCCTTTTTGCAGAAAGAAGAACCTTAAGAAGTGGCAGCCACCAGGTTGGTATCAAACTTGGGGACTCTATAACAAACCTCTGCATCATGTTCCAGAGTTCTGGGATTTTATGTGTATATTAGCACACTCGGATATAAGTTCATTGCAAATGTCCACTTTACTTGAAGTATTGATAGATTTGAGTCATGTCTATGACATTAAGCATTTTAACACTCAGGAATTGAAACTGATGTAGGGCCAGGACAGGATTAGTAGACAGAAAGCAAACATCAGAAATAGGCTCCAGTCTCAAAGGCCAGCAAGATGACCATACAAATTCAAATGATGTTATAATGTGACTTCATCCTCAATGGTTAATCCAATTCTATAGGCAGAACAGCAAGTCATGCAACAAGTAAGGTAGGAAACCAAATCGAGCATTCACAATGGTGCAGGGTCTCTCCCCAAACAAAGGGAGACTGTGAAACTAGCATCTTAGTGTCAGGCATGGGGAAGACAACCAGTAGCTTCTCCTGGATATCGCCAACACTTTGAAAACAAAACACTATTTCACTCACATTTATTTTGAGAGTTGAAAAATTAGACTCTTGAGTAGTGTGTTTGGCCTACTTTTGTAAGCAGCACACATTTCCTACGGCTGCTCCAGAGCACTGCTTTCTACACCCTGGTTCACAGGCTCTGCTGGCCTGGTCTGGCCTGTGCTTAACTGCGTACCTCAGTCCCGCCTATCTCTGACATTGGAGACATGGGTCAAGGATAGTAGCTCTCTGACAAGGAGAGAATACTGAACTTACATTCTGCACTGAAGAAAAAAAATCCAAAAGCCATCGGTCAAGAATTCAGGCATTTTTAAACTTGAAAATGAGCCAGGAGGTAGATGAGTCATGTTTGGTGGGTCAAATTTAAGCTCTGGTTCACTGTCATTCTACACTACACGTTATCTGGAGTACATTCTCTGTTTAGAGTGTTCACTAGCTCTGCTCCAGCCCACACTTCTTCTGTATACAAAGCAGCATACCAAGTGGCCAGTATTAAAACACATGAGTAACAAAATTAAGTTCCCCTGCAATCCTAAACGGATAAAATAGACTTTACACAGGCAGGAAGAGTAACACATCCATACACTTAACACAGGCAACAGTAACATGTTCATGGTTCTCTGAGAGAAATGTACCGCTCCAAACAACCTGCAAAAAGCACCTCTATACACTGCCCACAGACACACACCCTTCAAAAGAAACAAACTGTGAATACCTGGTATGTCTCCACAGGCCTGTCTTCCATATTCAAGTCCCAAATTTTGACTGACAAATAGTCTCTAGTCATCATATAGCGACCACTATGGCTGAATTTTACATCAGAAATAGAGGAGATGATTTCAGAAAAAAATGACCTGTTGCTGGGATCTTCAGGTTCTTCAAACACTGAAAACAAAGGGGAAAAGGTTTAATATTTGGGATTGGATAAATCATTTTCTAAAATAATCATTCAAGAGAGGGGAAAATAAAAATCACAGGCTAATTAAAAAAAATTCTGCCAGCTTTGGGGACACATTTCCTTGCAAAATATCTTAAGAAAATGAATGATTACTACAAAGTGCAGAACCCTGATGACGTAGGGTCCGATTTTGAACAGGAAGACTCATGTGGAACGTTTTACCTCAGTGCACAATTTGGTCACGGTCTCTATTATAGTCACTCTTGAAAACCACCTCCCACCTCACCCATCCAAACTTCCAGTTGCCTTATAAAAGGATTTTATTGACTGGTATATATCTGAGCTTTTTTTTTTTTTTAAATGTAACCAAAGACAAGAAAGTAATTCTATAAGCCATCCCTTTTTATTTTATGTGTATGGTGTGTGTATATATGTGCCTGTATCTAAGTGTATCATGTGTGTGCAGTGTCAAAGAAAGCCAGAAAAGGATGTTAGATTCCCTAGAACTGGGGCAAACATTTAGACAGTTGTGAGCTACCATGCTCTTAACTGCTGAGCCATCTCTCCAGCTTCACCCATTTTAATGCCACTGTTTTCCCAACATTTTATAAAGATAAGAGAACCTTTCATGGGGGGAATGGGGGACTTCCTAGTAAGTTCCAAAGTTTAAGGAAAGAGGGATGAGAAAGGAGGAAAAAAAGAAAGAAAGCTCTGCTTGAATACAGTTAGAGAACTTAGCCACACCTCCACACCCAACACACACTCCAACCCTGTGTGTTTCCTGTAGAATAAGTGAAGTCTCATGAGTCGGGAAGCTACCCAAAGACACACAAGCCCGGCAGAGTCTGAGTAGACTATTTTAAACAAAGGGCAGACGCAGACTTACATTTAGAATGCCTGTCACAGAGTGCAGATGCCCTCATATCACATAACCGAATAGTTCCTTTACTGCTGCTGTACACGAATGTATTACAGCTGTTGGGATGGAATTCTGCTGCTGTAATCACCTCTGTGAGCTCTTCCATATTGGCAGGCTTGATATCCACAATATCTACACAGCATTTCATTAAGGAATCTCCACTCAGAAAAGAGCAAATAACTGAGATCAAGTATTTCTTCTTAACGACGCTCTACTCCTATACAAGCAAACCCAGAAATGTACTACCACACACAAGCAGTAACAAATCTTTAGATCAATTTCAGGTTTCATTGTTAATATTTTTGTAATTAAAGCCTTAAATATCTTACAAGTATAGCAAAACACTCATATTCAATATTCAGGGCACAAAAGAAATTCCCTAGAATTCCATAAATCTATTTTGGGATCAGTTCATATGATACTTATCTCTATTTTCTCATGAAGGTAACTTTTTCTCAGTTTTAATTACTTAAAAGAGGGACTGGGGAGATACCACAAAGATGGAGATATTATAAAGCAAAGAACTCAAATACATTAAGGAGAGAGAAGATAAATATGACACAATATGATTTCTTTACCAAACACCAAACTAAACAAGTCAAATGGATACTAAAACTCCTGTCTGTAATTTCCAGATGCCAGAGATTAATCCGCAAATCATCCGCTGATAAGTAGGTTTCATAATCACTATTGATAGAAATTGAGTTGATGTGGTAGGTATGGGCATTGGCAAATATTCTCCGTGGACTGGCCTCCACCATTAGATCCATGGGTCTAAACACTGGCACCTGTCAACAAAATATGAAAAACCAGATTCACAAGACCATCAATCTACTTTTGAGAAAACAAAACATAGGAGAATTAAGAATGAGTTTTTTAAAGCCAATGATGTTGGTTCTGTGTAAGCACCAATCTGAACTCCCTTATGTCCAAAACCAAACAGTATTAGTTTATAAGCAGTATTTCTGGTATAAACCAGTACTTTATGGTTTGAATTAACAAGGCTAAGAAGGAAATGAAAACCCGATTTCTTATTCTTAGCATCTTTAGCATAAAACTGTAAGATTCTGTCCATTTCTACTCTCTGAGCTCCAAAGAAAATTACTTTGCAACGACTAAGATTCCAATTCTGAAAGTGATAGAATAGTGTTTAACAGTCTATGTGTGCCCTAGCTCTGCCTCTATAGTGCTAAGACCTCAGCAGAACAGTTTCTGTTGTTTCAATGAGAAAGTTACAATGTCCCATAAGGAACTGTCCACCAGTGGACAGAGGCCATAATGGTATCTGTTTGGAAGCCAGGTTATACAAATACTGACAAAAATCCCATAAAAAGCTTTTTCCTTTTTTTGAAGTCAGGGTTTCTTTACGGGCCTGGCTGTCTTCAAACACACACCATGTAGACCAGGTTGGACTCAAACTCAGAGATCCACCTTCCTCTGCCCTGCTGTGCTAGCATTGAGAGTCATTTTTATTAAGTGCTTACCCGTAATGTAGTGACTGTAGTAGGATCTCTATACCTTCCATCTTCCTCTTTCAAGTTATAGCCTTCTGGTCTTTTGTCTCTTTCACTGATTTTCCATAATTTTATTGTTTTATCTGGGGGAAAGAATTAAAGTTTTCAAAAATCCAGAAATTACTTTAATTCTGATAGAAAAGCTATTTTAAGTATGCTATTTAATAATTCACATAAAGAAATTTTTAACTTTCCTACCTACCCCCTTTATTTCGCAAGACAAAGGTTTCAGTAGGTACCCTTGACCATCCCAGAACTTGCTATACAAATCAAGCTGGCTTCAAACTCAAAATGTTTTTCCTATCTCTGTCTCCCAGCTACTGGAATTAAAGGTCATCGTGGCAGGCTCTTTTATTTTGTTTGTAAACAGGGTTTTACTCTGTAAACCAGATTTCCAAGAACTCTTATGAGGCTCGGGTGCTCAGATTAAAAGAGCCCCCCCACACACACCAACTACTCTTAACACCACCAAAAAGAATCCATGTGCCTTTTCATCTTAATCAAGTTGAAGTCAGGTCTCTTTCAAAAATAGTACTGTTTCATGTGTAAAATAAAGCATGTGTGTGCATACTTGCCCAGTGTTCAATGTTAAATGTAGAAAATACACAATGAACTCAGCACTGTCTATTCCTGAGCTCAACATCTGGCAAGGTCCAGCTCCTTGGATCTCAACCCAATATATCTCATGGAAGACCAGAATCCCGGATGACACAGAATGATTTCTTTAAATTTGCCTTTTCTCCTCTCGAATCAGTGATTACCAAAATACAAATGGAGGCCTGGGAAATGTGTTTAAATGCAAATCCTCACCAGGCATTAGTGCGATAATCCCAGCTCTTGGGAGGCAGAAGCAAGCATATCTCTGTGTGTTTGAGACCAGCCTGGTCTACAAAGCTAGTTCCAGGACAGCCAGAGCTTCACAGAAAAACCCTGCATGCAAATCCTCTATGCCTTCAAAGACAAAAATTCCTATAATTCAAGGATGTATACAAAAGCCCATTAAAATTTTTTTTTTCATCTTGGAATTAAGTTTAGACATATAGTTTCAAAGATAGGTGTATTCTCATATACACTTTACCCAGTCTCTCTAATGTCAACGTCTTAAGCAACAATGACATACTTAGATTTAACTAAGTTTCCTACTAACTCCCTTTTTCTGTTCTAGGATTCAAACACCACACAGCATTTAGCCATCAAGCCTCCTCAGTATTTAAATTTGCACCTTAATTTTGATCGTTTGTCTTTATCTAGATAGCTGTGAGCAGTGGTCCCTCAATGTTCCTCTTTGGATGTTTTGAAGAACACAATGGTAAGCTCTTATACAAAGGTCTTATAGACTCTGTCAGCATAACTTATGGTTGGTAGCTCATGTTGCCAAGCTTCTCCATGGCACAGTGGCACACCTGCTCACTATATTCTTTGGAAATAAAATCTACCCGTGTATTGTTTGTAATTATTTACTATGGATTCAGTATGATTATACTTTGTTATAATTCTAAAATCGTATTTTTATTCAAAAGCAAAACATCTCTAATGTTCTTACATAAGCAAAATTGAATATCCTAGCTTTAAAATAGCTCAAAAGCCATTTAAAAGCAGTGCAAGGTAATTGCTAAAGGGAGATATCAGTGACAGTGTGGCCATTTCTACTGCCTGCTTATAATTCGATACAAAATGAAATGTAAATAGAAACTGCTAGCTTCAGTAACCTACAATCCTAAGCTCTAGGTATATCTTGTTTGCAATTCTCTTGTATCTGTTATGTTTCCAATGTACTATTTAGTTCATAAACTGACAATTAAATAGATGCTCAGATACAAGTCATATATATATATATATACACACACACACACACACACACACACACTTTCTTTTCTTCAGAAGATGTAGACATCTGCTTAGAAATCCCCTTCTGAAGATGAGGATGACAAATCTGCCCCACCCCCACAGCTGTCTTCCGCCTATTGAAATCCATCAACTGTATAAAAGGTCCAGAAAGGAAACTTGCCAAACTTTCAGATGAGATGAATTAGTTAGTGTTCTTTTCTTACATTTACAAGGGAAAACAAAACAATAAGAAAAATCCCTCTAAAGCAAACAAACCACCCTGAAAAAGTTAGATATTCTTTTTAGGCACATTTTTTCTTAACTGTGAAGCTTGTGACTCAGAATATAACTATTTTTATTGTTTCAGTAAAAAGACACAACACTGAAGTCCTATGGTGCAGGACAATTGGGCAGGAAGTAAAAGTGGGACAACCAGACAGGAAGTAGAGGTGAATCAATGAGAACAGGAGAATTCTGGGAAGAGGGAAGCTCCCTCTGCAGTCCTGTCCAGACACAGAGGCTAGATATGACTACACCGCTGAAAAAGGTACTGAGCCATGTGGCTAACACAGATTAAGAATAATAGGCTAATGTAAGTTATAAGAGTTAATAAGAAGCCTGAGCTAATGGGCCAATCAGCTTATGATTAATGTAGACCTCTGTGTGATTTCTTTGGGACTTAACTATGGGAACCAGGCAGGACAGAAACCTCAGACAACAGTCCTAGGATAACTACATGGTCTCAGTGTAGTGCTCTGGGGAGCAGGCAGACAGGAAAGAAATCACCACAGAAAATCCACTTTTACCTAGCATTTCTGCCCCACAGCAGGTATTGTGTGAGAAGAACCAAGTCCACAGAAGTACACAATGGAGCGTGATGTTATAGCTCTCAGCAAATGACCATTCATCTCTCAAGCTCTCTTTTTAAAATGTCTCCTCTTGCTATTTCCCTAAACTGCCAACAAATAACTCAACGTCTCTATAACTTTCCTCCTACAAGCAGAGGGCCAGAGTAAGGAAAACCATGTGGCAAAGTTCCTTTTGTGGAAATGTAGCTTTATCTGCAGTTTAAAACTTATTTCTTGCCTAAGGCTGTGAGAGCAACCTATTTACTAGTGGCTTTTGTTCAACATGGTAATCAGGTATCTTGGGTGTAGAAGAATTAGCAGGACTCAGTAGAGGCAAAGTTTGCTTTTAAATTTGTGCTTCATTTTATGTGTATGGGCTTAGTCTGCACACTTATTAGGTGCACTGTGTATACGCTGGATGCCCACAGAATTCAGAAGAGGGCCTTGGATCCCCTGGGACTGGAGTTAGAGACGGTGTGAGACACCATATGGGTGCTAGGAATCAAACCGTGGTACTCTTAATCGCCGACCCATTTTTCAGACTCAAGTATTTTGCTTGTTTTTAAAGAACACTCAAAGAATATAAACAAAATGCAGTTATCCCAAGTAATGTCTTTTTATTGGTATAAAGACCATGTTGGGCGAGGGTTAATGTTGTATCCCACATTAAACAAGGACCATACAATGTATGGATGCTGACATCTTCAAAGCGTTGGATGTAACTCAAGTCCTACTCTTTCTATACCTCCTCTATCCCTTCATACTCAAACACAAATGTTTATAAAATGCTAACCTTTTTAATACTGTCATATTGAACCCTATTTTTTTTTAAATATATACACTTAACTCCCTGAGGTTATCTTAGTTCTCTTAGAAATCAGCAGTAATGCCCCCCCAAAAAACAAACACAAATAAACTGTTCTATCAGGCCTATAGTGGTCTGAACTGAATAATCATGGCCCTCATAGGCTCATACATTTGAATGCTCAATCACTAGGAAATGGCAGTATTTGAAAAGGATTAGAAAGTGTGGCCTTGTTGGGGTGATGTAGGAGGGTCATCTGTCTATGCGTTACTTTCATTGGTTAATAAAGA
>LOEQ01002834.1:46892-63837 GCA_001685075.1 Bramus lutescens | reverse complement strand
GCTACAGAGAAACCCTGTCTCGAAAAACCAAAATAAATAAATAAATAAATAAATAAAATTTTAATTTTTTTTGGCCTACAAACTTTGTCTCGGGAAAAATAATAATGATGGTGATGATAATAGTGTGTATGAGTATGTTGCCTGCATGTATGTCGTCTGTCTGTGCTCCTAATGTGTGCAGTTCCTTCCCTCGGAGGCCAGAAAAGGGCATCAGATCCCTGGGACCAGAGTTTCAGATTGTTGCATGCTACACTGGTGATACTGGGTAGGGATCCAATGCTCCGAACCACTGAGCCATCATTCTAGACCTCATAAACTGAATTGTAAAACTGCAAACTACAAGATTGGTCACACTCACAATATACCCTCATAGAGACAAAAGTGCTCAGCAAGATGCACAAATCAATTACTGCTGTACAGGATATGCTCAGTGATGGGCACACTTAGTGCTACACAGTGGACAAATACTTACCAGAGACAAATCTTTACCAACAGTATTCTAGTTCACAAAACATTTAGGGTTTAATAAATGAAAAGCTTCCCTATAATATATATAACTCCTCTACCTCAGGCCTCAATATCCTAAAGATGATTTAGATACACATTCCACCTTCTGTGAAGAGAGATTAAGAAGTGAAGGTGAGGCAAGGTGTGGTGGTGGTGGTGGTGGTGCACACCTTTGATCCTAGCGTTCTAGAGGCGGAGGCAGGTGGATCCCTATGAGTTCAAGGCCAGCGTGGTCTACATAGTGAGTTCTAGGAAAGCCAGAGCCACTAAGATCCTGCTTCGAATAACAGGAAGGTCCTGCGGTGGTGTGGGGGGTAGGTACAAATGTGCCACCTATTGGGTAACAAGTTTTAGATTCTTTGTCTTCTGAAGGTGAATATTTAGGAAACAGAATTAAGAAGGATGTTAATAGAGACACTAAGCTTGAACAGAGCTATCTAACAACCTAACTCCACAAGCAGCTACCCTGTACAGAAATGCACAGTACAGTGCCAAAGAGATCAGTTTCATCACTCGAGCCCTGGGTTCTTAAAGGGATTTTCAAATATCCTAACACAACACTTAAGCAGTAACAGTGCTGCTCCATGAAGTTACAGAATACAAAATTAATACACAAAAAAATCTGGCATGTTCCTACAGAGTAACAATGTACAACCAGAAAATGACATTAGAACAACTCCATTCACAACAGCACAAAAAGAAAGTAAGAACTTGGGAAAGAACTTGTGCAAGGAAGTAGACAATTTCAACACCGAAAGCTATAAAGTGCATAAAGGGAAGACAGTCAGACATAGGAGCACATGTCATTAATCCCAGCACTCAGACAGCAGAGGCAGGGGAATATCTATAGCCTGGTCCACACAGTAAGTTCCAGGAAAGTCGAAGCTACACAGTAAAAAAAAAAAAAAACTGTCTCAAAACCAAACAAACCTCATATGCATTTTTACCTCACATAAAAAAACCCAAAGTAAATGCAGGCTACTTCACTAGCTTCACATTACCAAATATCCAGATTCTGTTTACATTCTAACAAAGACAGCACAGGGCTGATAGGCATTTCTAGAAGAGAAAACTATAAACAGACTAGGAAGAGAAAGGTAGGACCATGTGAATCTGGATCTAACTGAATCAGCATAAACTTCTATTTTAAATTTTGTATTAAAGAGCACTTCAACTAGTTGGAAAGGCAGGAAGAGGAGCAGAGAACATGAATCCCTATGTAGTTGTGCCGGTTGAGTTTTGTCAGCTTGACACAAATCTAGAGATCTCCCAAGTCCACTCAACAACCACACACAACAAAAATCTCTGTGGTGGGGTCCCATTCACAGCTGAGGACCCTGAGAACTACAGACTGGACATGACTGGCTAGCTTCCAGTTTAATGTGGTACACAGCCAGGCTTTCCCTGGCTTCTTGAAGACACTGCTTTTGACGGCATACTGCTGCAATGCATTTGAGGAGCTGGGGATCTTGGTGCTATTCTGCTGCTGGTTTCTACCTTTCTGAGGGGTACGCCTAAGTTATTTTGTGTAATTTATTGAGATGGTGGTCCATGTTGTGAGGTGATCAACCTTCTGCTTTCTCCTTTCGCTCACACTTCTCTCTGGAGCCCCTCTGACATGGCTGTTATATCTGATCCCCCCTCTCACTTCCCCTTTTCCTGGTCTACATTTTGGAAGAATTCTTAAAACTTAGAACTATTAATTCATTTGGTGTTTGCTTCCTGCTTCTGCAAATAGAGTGAATTAATAATATAAACAATACAATTAATGTATTTATTATCCATACTATGTTTAATATATAATTACTTATATTAATTCACACTATTCAAACAAAAATATTTTTATTGTGTGAAACAATCAGGAATTTGACTTTCAATATGCTCATGAGAGTCCTTTAGTAGTAGTCCTGATGAAGAATTTGTGGGTAAATAATCCAATGTCTGAGTGTGAATGAAATAATATTACAGTCTATAAATGAAAGACTGCTATGAGTTTAAAATGTTAAAAGTTTTTATCTTTGCATTGGCACAGGAGACCACTTCCTAAATATAACTCCAGTAGCAGACACTAAGAGCAACAGTTAATAAATGGGACCTCCTGAAACTGAAAAGCTTCTGTAAAGCAAAGGACACGGTCAACAAGACAAAAACGGCAGCCTATATAGAATGGGAAAAGAGCTTCATCAATCCCACGTCTGACAGAAGACTGATCTCCAAAATATATAAAGAACTTAAGAAACTAGACATCAAAAGAACAAATAATCCAATTTTTAAAAAATGGGGTACAGACCTAAACAGAGAATTCTTAAAAGAGAAATCTCAAAATGGCCGAAAGACACTTAAGGAAATGCTCCAACATTCTTAGCCATCAGAGAAATGCCAATCAAATCAACTCTGAGATTCCATCTTAAAGTTTGATCTTATGGCCAAGATCAAAAACACCAATGATAACTTATGCTGGAGAAGATGTGGAGTAAGAGGAACACTACCCCACTGCTAGTGGGAGTGCAAACTTGTACAGCAGCTTTGGAAATCAATATGGCAATTTCTCAGAAAATTAGGAATCAATCTACCTCAAGACCCAGCAATACCATTGTTGGGCATATACCCAAAGGATGCTCAATCATACCACAAGGACATTTGCTCAACTATGCAACAGCCAGAACCTGGAAACATCCTAGATGACTCTCAACCAAAGAATGGATAAGGAAAATGTGGTACATTTACAAAAGGGAGTACTATTCAGTGGTAAAAAAATAATGACATCTTGAAATTCGCAAGCAAATGGATGGAACTAGAAAAAAAAAAACATAGAGTGAGGTAACCCCGACCCAGAAAGACAACTACAGTATGTGTACTCACTCATAAACGGCTTTTAGACATAAAGCAAAGGATACCAGCCTATATAGTCCACAAACCCAGAGAACCTAGACAACAAAGAAAACCCTAAGAGACACAAACATGAACCTGCGTAGGAAAGAGAAAAAGACAAGATCTCCTGAGGAAATTAGAAGCATGGGGGACAGGGAAAGAGAATGAAAGGGGAGAGTGGAGGAAGGAAGGGGAGTGGGCGGAAATGTATAGCTGAATTAAAAGGTACAAAGTATAAAAAAAGACTGAAAAAAGTTCCTATTTTACTTTATTCAATAACATACCATCACTGATTTGAAAAAGAGTTGTTGTGGCACATACTTCACAAATATGAAAACAAAGAAGCAAATACTTTAGAAATATGAGGACATTCAAGATAAGAAGTCAAAACCAGAAAATTTCATTTCAAACTACGTACAACAAAAAAACAACCAAAACTAAATTCAAAATTAAAAGCTCTGAGAGAGAAACCCTGATCAAAGAAAGAGAGAGTTCCTAATTAACAAAGCAACAGAAAAATCATCAAGATGTAAATAAACCAGGCATTGTGGTTTATTTATGTAATTCCAGGACTAAAGATGCGGAGGAAGCGAGACTGCCAAAAGAGCCAGGACAACCTGAGCTAATAAGTAAGTTCCAGGCTACACTGGGCTACAGGGAAATTCTGTCTTTTGTTTTGTTTTGGTTTTCAAGACAGGGTTTGTGCAATAGCCCTAGCTGTCCTGGAACTCGCTCTGTAGACCAGACTGGTGTTGAACTCACAGGTATCCACCTGCCTCTGCCTCCCAAGTGCTGGGATTAAAAGGCATATGTACCACCCAGCAAATAAAAATTCTTACTCTAAATGTCTAAATTACATATACTAGCTAGACATACAAGTATAGCTACTTTATCACTTCAGACATAACTAGAAAAAGCATAGTACAAAGCATACATTTTATGAAATAAATGTCCATAGCAGAAAGACCCAGACCCATACATTAATGGATGTGTCTAAAAATAGTGAGATTACATTTCTGGTTTTCCTCAACTATAAAATGAAGGTATCAAGTTATCCTCAGAGGTTGGCTGAGTGGATTATAGAAGCTCATACATGAAAGTGCTATACAGAGACAGGCTAAAGTTAGCAGTTTCCTCAACACAGCAGGCATTTTATGCTTATTAAATTTTATTTATTTAGTGTGCATATATGTGGCACTTGTGTGCCACAGATTGAGTGGAGGCCAAAGGACAACCTTCCAGAGTCTGTTCTCTCTCCCTACCAGGTCCCAGGATTGAACTATGATCTTCATGCACGGCGATAAGGGCCTTTACTAACCAACCCACTTTAGTAGTCCTATTTTATTCTTACAGGAGAGCATGGCCCACAGACATCAAGTAAGCAAGGCTCACATAGACTGAAGCAACAATCACAGACCCTAAATGGGTCTGAGTTAGGTCCTCTGTATATGTTATGGTTGAACAACTTAGTGGGGCTCCTAACAGTGGGAATGGTGTGTGTGTGTGTCTGTGTCTGTCTGTCTGTCTGATGCCTTTGCCTGCTCTTGGAACCCCTTTTCTCCTACTGGGTTGCCCTGCCCAACCTTGATATGCAGGTATGTGACTAGTATTATTTTAACTTGTTGTGCTGATTGGGGGTGAGGGGTGAGGACTGGGAGGAGTAGAGGGAGGGGAAGTTCAATCAGGGTATAATATATGAGGGAAGAATAAATTAATAAATCAGAAAATTATTTTTCTTTTTAGGTAAAGTGGCACACACCTTTATTTCCAGCACTCTCCAAGATAAGGAAAGAGGATCCTGAGTACACGAACCTGTGCTCAAAATAATATAAGGAAGAAAGGAGATTGTTTTCCTTCTGTTTCATGTTTTGGGGTCAGGGTCTCATTATGAAAGTTGACCTCAAACGTGAAGAGATCTTCCTGCCTCTGCCTCTACTTCAAGAGACTGCCTCAAAAAATAAATCAAAAAGAAAAAAAAGTGTTTTTTAAAAGATTTATTTTCTTTTACGTTTGAGTGTTTTGTGCATGTGTACCACATGTGTGCTACTGCACAAGGAGGTCAAACAAAAGTATTGGATCTCCTGAAATTTGAGTTACTGATGGTCGTGAGCCACCTTGTGGGTACTGAGAACTGAACCCTAGTTCAAGAACAATTGCTCTTAACTCCGGAGCCATCTCTCTCTCTAGCCTCACTCAGAATGAAAAAAAATATTAGTATTAACAAATTACTATGTGGCGTGAATTTAATGTAGCTTTATGCTCAGCTATCCAAGAAGTATATACATTTCAGCATTTTTAACAATGCTTTAGAAACTGACCAAAGCCAGGCCGTGGCGGCGCACACCTTTAACCCCCAGCACTCGGGAGGCGGAGGCAGGCAGATCTCTGTGAGTTCGAGGCCAACCTGGTCTACAAGAGCTAGTTCCAGAAAAAGCTCCAAACCTACAGAGAAACCCTGTCTCGAAAAACAAAAAAGGCTGGAATGATGGCTCAACCATTAACAGAATGTAACTCTTCCTGCAGAGTTTGCAAGCACCCACAAGGCAGCTCACAACTGTCCAGACTCCAATTTCAGGGCATCTGACAACCTCTTCTGACCTCCACAGGCACCAACGCATATGCTTGCTGTGCAGGTAAAACATTTATAAATATTTAGGATAAGTTTAATGATACAGAAATGAAGACGATATCATGATAATTTGGACATGTTAGTCCATGCCTATAATCCCAGAATTTAGAGGTATAAAAACAGGAGGATCATGAATTGAAGGCCAACTTGATCTAAGTTTAGTATTGGAGAGTGAACCTGGGGTCTTAATGCTTGCTAGGCACTTGTACTGAGTTTAAAGCCTAGCACCCTGACAATTTTAAATGTGTAACGTCCATATTCCGTGAGAGACCTTAAGAGTAAAGTGGAGTTATTCTAAATACCTTTAAGCCCATCTCTTGGATGGCAATGAGAAGCAGGAAGGTCTCTTGCTTTGCAGGCCAACCTGATCAGAATAAAGCATTGTGAGACCTGTATCTAAGTAAATAAATGATAAAAAAAAAAATAAGGTGGAAAGTGACTGAGCCAAAAAAGAGAAAGAAACAAACACAACAACAACAAAAAACATCATTAAGCTATCAAGCTCAGGTCTCTATGCATACAGGCACAGGTTCCTGCATACACTCATACACTATATACACACTCCATCTTAAGAGACTAAGCAAAAGCTGGGCAAATTTTATGGGCAGCAGTTTCCTTTAGTATCTGCAACCAAAAAAGCTTCATATTTTAAAGTATTATTTTTCATGGTAATAAGCTCAACATAGTAACAAAAATGTTATGGAGACTCTACAGGGCTGAGGATGTAGCTCAGTTGGCAGAGTGCCTGCCTAGCAAACATGAAGCCCTGGGTTCAATATCCAGCATGTCATAAACAAGGTATGGTGGAACACACCTGTAATACCAATATTTGTTAGTTTGAAGCAAGAGGATCAAGAGTTCATGACCAGTCTCAAAAAGAAAAAAAGGAGGGAGGGAGACTAATTTTAGGGGTGATATATACTGCTGCAAATCTCTCCAATGCCTGCCCTAACAAGATTCTCTTAAGACATGACAAATCAGCATTGAGGCTAAGAGGAGAACATTTAATAGTTTTGAAGCAGTCAAACTTGACAGCCCGTAGCTTCTTAAAACTCTGCAACCTGTACAGAGAGCAGTGGTTTGAACCTTCAGTTCCAAAGTTCTTGCTTACACTTGCTCCAACAGTTTCTATAACATCTCATGCACTGGTCATCTGTACAGCACCACTTCATTCAGGCACTGATTTCCCAAAATGTTGACACAGTTATTACACAGCACAAAATCTACATTCATTAGTGCTACTGATTTCATATAAAAGACCTTTGAAAACCCAGAACTGCTGAATCCACTAATAGCATACAAGTCTAGAATTACCGACCTGCACCATTAATCAGCTCTTGACTTATTTATGAAACCAGATCTTACTATGTAGCCCTGACAGGTATAAAACTCACTATGTAGACCGGGCAAGCTTCAAACTGAGAGATTCAAGTGTCTGCCTCCTGAGTTTTGGAAATAAAGTATGTACTAACACACCTGGCCTCATCTGTCAGTTCTTGAAATGAAATGAAGAGAGCAGCTAGCTCAGGAAAAAGCCTTACAAAAGTTCTTCCTTAAAAAACAAAAACAAAAACAAAACGAGCCAGGCGGTGGTGCACACCTTTAATCCCAGCACTCGGGTGGCAGAGGCAGGTGGATCTCTGAGAGTTTGAGGACAACCTGTTCTACAAGAGCTAGTTCTAGGACAGGTTCCAAAGCTACAGAGAAGCCCTGTCTCGAAAAACACACAATACAAATTTACAGACATTAAAACCTTTATAAAGCATTCTAACCCATCTATATATAGTTCATATCTCAGCTTCAAAATGGCATTTTCTGAAAATTCAGTAAAATCTCCAAACTGAAATAATATCAAAACAAAAATTAGGGCTAGTGGGTCAGCAGTAGAATGCTTGCCTAGTACATGCAAGGTCCTAGATTCTATGTTCCATTACTGGCACCATCTTTTCCTAAATTAAACCATATTGTAAACATAAAGCAAAAAGACCAGTTGTGGTCACAGTGGCCTATAATCCCAGTATTTGATGGACTTCAAAGAAATCAATCAATCAAACAAATGCGAAATACTTTCTGAATTAAAACAAGATCAACTTATCTTTTTGAAATAGGATCTTACTCTGTATCCCACATTGGCATCAAACTCATGGTCCTCTTGTCTCAACCTCTAGGATGCAGGTTGGAGATCAGTATTTGAAATAAAATTACATTAGGAAAATGAAGGCAAGATAGGCATCTTAGTAGTTCTACTTGCACAAAATTACATACAGCTAATACATTAACCTTCTCAACAAGGTCTGCTTATTTCACCGGGGTTTGTGAAGATTAATGAACAAACACACACAAAGTAATGATCCAGGAGTAGTGGCTCTTTGGGAGGCTGAGGCAGGAGGCAGGCTGTTCTGAGTTCTAGGCCAGCCTGGGAAGCACAGTAAGACATTATCCCTACATACAAAAAAAGTAAGACAGACTAGTGAGATAGCTTAGCGGTCAAGACTCTTCTGACTGATAATGTGTGTTCAATCCCCAGGGACCCATAAAGAAGGGCACTGACTCAAAGTTCTCTGATCTCCACCATGTGGGTCATCACACAATATACACATAAATGTAATTTCTTAAAATTTATTTATTTTTACTTTATGTTTATTGGTGTTTTGACATGGATGTCAGTTCCCCTGAAACTGGAGTTACAGAGAGTTGTGGACGGCTATGTGGGTGCAGGGAATTGAACCGGGGTCCTCTGGAAGAACAGTCGGTGTGCTCTTAACTGCTGAGCCATCTCTCCAGCCCACATAAATGTAATTTTAAAAATAAAATGAAACAAAGTATACCACATGAAAGAGTATGTATTATATAAATGCTCAATAATGCTAGCAGCTGTTATTACTTAACAGCCAGGCCAACTCTTCTATACACTTGGCATAGAAAACTAATCTATGTCCAGGTTTTTATTTCTTTCCTTCTATTAAGGAAGCAACTTGGGACTCCTTAATGACTCAATTATAATCTCTGTCTTCACCTCAGGTAAGACATAGGAAACATCAAAACTGAGGATATTAGCCAAATATCTTCAATATTTTAATTTTCCCATTAAAGAGCTAACTTTCAACAGTCATCTTCTTGTAACTAAACCTGAAAATGAATGAGACAAGCACACACTGGAAAATAAGGAAATTTGTCTACTCATTCAGACAATTTTTCATCTCTCACCATTCTAATTACCCCACTATTTTCAACGACTTGACTGATTTTAAATTGATTATAAAATTATTATTAGAATATTAAATAATGTTTAATTTCCAATTTATTTTCAAAGCTTGAGACAAATGGCAGTTAACTCACTTAATAGTCACTACTTCTTAACAAGTTTTTAATCACTAAATGTATAAAAGAAAACAACATATCATCTTAAAACACAACAAAGAAATTGTCTGATACCAGACACCACCGAGGCTATTTACTGGGCAAATCTACACTGCGTGACAGTGACAGACTTCCCATGAATGTGACTACATCCAGTCAGTAGCAAAGTTAGTGCCGAAAGGTATCTCATGTCAAAGGAAGAATGCCAAATAAGACCATTTTGTTATTGGTCATCTGGTTTTAGAATATGGCCCATTTGTCAATCAACGCTTTGAAACCTGCAAAACAGGCTTCTACCATTTTTTTATCTAACTTACCTTCAAGCCTAAACTCAAAAACACACACTACTCTAAGGAACAGAGACTATATTAAATTTGGTTTATATTCTATCATTAACCATATAGATTTTTAAAATATGTTTTGGTATACTCTAATGATTTTGGTTATTTCTCAAAAGATTTATGTCCTTCTTTGCAATATATTTAGACTACCATTTAAGAAATATTTTCCAAGAACCAGTCCACAAGTCTAAACCCTACCAAAACAGGAAGCAAAGAACTGAAAAGATGCAATGCTTTTGATTCAGGTTTCATAAAATTAGATGTTAGTAACAAAATCCTATCCTAAAATAATTTCCTATGAAACAAAACTTAAGACTGTCAAATATGCAAATCAGAAAAATACACTTAAGCAAAATGAAAACTTATATTTAAAAAATAATTAAATAAGTATGGCGTAATAGCGCACTCCTGAGGTCCTACCACTTGTGAGGCTAAAGCCAGAAGATCACAAGTTCCAAGGGAGTCTCTGATGCACAGGGAGTTTGGGATTTTGAGTTCAGGAGTGCTACAGAAGGCATTTGAGGCCAGCCTGAGCTACATGAGATCTTGTCTCATAGAATGAATGGAAGGAGAATCCCTGCTACCTCATTTTTTTCCATTTTGTAGAATTCATACTTTAAAAGTAATAGATGGGAAAAGATATAGTGGTGGGAGTATAAAAATGGGACAGCTTGTGGCCCTCTATTGATGCCATGGGTGGTACAAGCTTATCATACTACTCCATACACTTTCTATAGAGCTCAGAAGCTCTGTAATCACATTTTAAGATGCAAAAAGATACAGACAGATACATAAAAATGGGCAGTCAGTAATTAGGGAAAATAAAGCAAGTGATAGCATAGACCCCACACACACACTGGTTCAACAGTAAACATGAACAAGCTGCTAACAATGCAAGCAGATGTCCAAACGAACCAGACGTGCTATAACATCATGGCACTATCATGGCACTAAGGGCAAAGAGATGAGGCTGATGATAATGTAAACAGCTTAGTCTTCATCTGCTGGAGAGAACTGAGTTGGAAGCATGCAAAATTAATACAGATCTATCATTTTACTATACATACCTATTATTTTATTCCTCCCCAAATGCAAATAAGAACAAGGAACATAGAAGT
The DNA here is from genome assembly GCA_001685075.1 of Bramus lutescens. Classification (NCBI taxonomy): domain Eukaryota; kingdom Metazoa; phylum Chordata; class Mammalia; order Rodentia; family Cricetidae; genus Bramus; species Bramus lutescens. The sequence goes on along the minus strand of LOEQ01002834.1, from coordinate 53,011 downwards.
GTTAGCAAGAAGAGTTAACACTTGACTTCAGGATCACAGACCAGGGAGAGGCCGGTATTACCACATTTCATCCTAAAGCCATTAGCAGGGCACTGGTTCCAAAAATAAACAAAGAAACCTGTATGTACATGACCCCTTCCACAAAACACTATGTTTGAAGTTTTAAAAATCAAAACGAAAATGTCCAAGTTAATAAAAAATGACAAAAATCTATCTATATACCTACCATCCAGGTCAAGATGCTTGAGGCACCCTGACCTCTTAAGAACTCCCTCCCATCTGCTTAGAGGGCTGCTTTTATGCCAATTAGTACCTTCCTTCTGCGATCTTACCAGCTTCATATTTTTCTCTAATCTACGGTTCAGTCTTCTGTTTGCTAGTGCACTCAAAGAATGTGTACAGTGAGAGGAGCAAATAAAAACAAAGTACAATGTTACATACATTGAAGATGTCATAAACTCATTACACTAAAGACTTTTTAAAAAAGCCCAAGCATGGTGGCATTGGCCTATAATCTCAGCATTCAGGAGGTGGAAGCAAGAGGATCAGAAGTTTAAGACCATCCACAGCTTTATAGAGTTTGAGGTTCCACACATAATATTCAAAATGCCTTCACTTTGGCCAACAAAGCTTTAGTAGCTATTTTAAAGACTATACATACTCTATGAGGTATAGAGATGGCTCAAGAGATACGAACACTAGCTACTCTTCCAGAGAACCCCAGTCCAATTAAGAGCACCCACATAGCAACTCACAACTGTCTACGACTACAAGTCTAGATTGTCGGGCCTTCATTGACTAAAAGCACACACATAGTACAAAGACGTATGTGCAGGCAAAACAGCCACACACATAATCAAATAGTAAGACAATCCCCCAGTTTCCTCACACTCTAATTATGCCTTACTTGTCCAAGCACTGAAGTAACAATAAATCTTTACAAGGCTCTCAAGAAGGGCACGTTCATGGACACCTGTAATACCAGCAATACCAGCACTGAGGCAGGAAAATCTTGAGTTCCACTCCTGCAAAGACTACACCACATGAAGAATTTAAAGTCACAAGAGACCCCAGTCTCAAAACAAACAGACAGGCCAGTAGATGGAGGTGGATCTCTATAGGTTCAAGGCCAGCAAGCAAGTCCCAGGTCAGCCAGACCTGCGTGTGAGATCATGTCTCAAAAACAAAACAAGTCTGCCTATTTTTATAAGCCAAGATAGTGTTGTTTTATAGGTATAAGCTCATTTACACATCAAAATAGCAGTACGGTAGTGTTTACAGTAAGTCTTTTATAATGGAGGAAGAAGCACAGGTGAACTGATGTGCCCAACACCACAGTGGTGTTACAGGTCAAGGAAAATCAGACTTAAATAAAATGCAGTAGTGTTATAATGACCTTAAAGACTACCAGAAATCCACACCACAAGAAAACCAGAACCACAGAGTTATAGTACCTAAACTGCCTCTCAAACAAGGAGCTATCCCAAAGGTAAAACACATACGCTGCATGCCTGCAGACCGATGTAGACAGAACAGTAGTGCAGTATGGTATCCTGCCTTGAAGACCTTGGTGGGTCAAAGATAACAAGAGCCTGTGGATGAGTGTCAAGCTCTGCTCTGTACTAAAATTCCTGGGCCTCGAGAAGTCAGTCCAGTTAGAACTTATTAATTAAGGTCCCTATCGAGTCTGCATCTTAAGACTTATCAGTAGTAATAATATGGAGCTACCTCTTTTCAGACATTGTTGGAAACTAACAAGAGCAAAAAGAAAACAGCAGGAATCGCTTCCTCCAGTCCTTGTCTTTTTAATGTCTAAGTACAGGAACTCAGAAGGGCCCTGATCAGAGCAACAAACTCCTGACTTCTCTGTATTACAAAGCTGTAAACCAGAAACAGAAAGGCTGCCAAGTAAATAAAATGTTCACCCCCAACTATCCTATATTCTACACCTCTTCTTTTCCTCTCAAAAACCTAGCAAAAGTAGCCAGGCAGTGGTGGTGCACACCTTTAATCCCATCACTTGAAGGCAGAGACAGGCAGGTCAGTGAGTTTGAGGCCAGCCTGGGCTACAGAGCAAGTTCAAGGACAGGCAAAGCTACTCAGAGAAATCCTGTTTCGGAAAAACAAACAGGGCTGGAGAGATGGCTCAGAGGTTAAGAGAACTGACTGCTGTTCCAGAGGTCCTCAGTTCAATTCCCAGCAACCACATGATGGCTCACATCCATCTATAATGAGATTTGGTGCCCACAACACTATATACACAATAAATAAATCTAAAAAAAAAGAAAAACAAAAACAAAAAACTAGCAAAAGTGACACTGACTTTTACTCAAGAGAGTCAATCCCTACTGTGTACCAGGCATTGTTCTAAGCAGAGCAGTTTACATAGGACATTTGCAAAGAAGCAAAGATCAGTCTGGATCTAGGCTTACAGTGTAACAGTAGAGGTTCAAGGCACTAAATATAGTATTTACTTAACAAAGTGCTGTAAAAGAGATTTTAAAAATGATTTCCACAAGAGGTAATTAAAAGGTTATAGGTGTGACTGAGGATGAGTAGGATTCTGATAAGAGAACAATTGTAGGAGGATGTCAGACATATCAGTATGGGATCAGCAAGCTGGGGATGTACCTGAGTGGCACAGCAATTGCCTAACATGCACAAGGCTCTGGTTCAATCCCCAGAACAGCAAAAACAATCACAAGTACAGTGCATAGGGTTTGCTTATACAGTACCAGTTTGGTGGCATCCTTAGCTTAAGAGAAACCATACTGAAGAAATGTCACATTTTATCAGATGAAATTTAGTTTCTAATCCAATGGATTCAATGATCACTAAAGATTTCTGAGAAAAATGACAAAAAGGATTGTGTTTCAAATCAGAAGTAAAACACATGAAGAAAATGAGACTGATTTAAGAGTTACTGATTTAAAACAGCTGGGCATGGGAGTCACACCTTTAATCACAGCACTGGGGAGGAAAAAGCAAGCAGATCACTGTACAAAGACAGCCTGGTCTATGGAGATAGTTCAAGGACAACCAGAACTATGGAGAAACCTTGTCTAAAAAAGAAAAACACAAAACTACAATCCACCCAGAGTGGATCAAAACTGGACAAAGGTGAAGGCAGGTATAGAAGATGAAAGCATTACAGGTAAATCAGCATGCCCTGGCAGATGCCTGGCTGCAAGGGGACAGTCACTCATCATAAGTCACTGACAGCTAAGACATTAGAAGGTATTGTTAGCAGAAAGAAGGCTATCTAAAGGTGGAGCTAGAGGCAGTCATTTAAAGATTATAATCTGTATCTATGGGCCCTGTATAATAATCATATTCTATGTTAGAAAAGCAAAACTTCCTTTTGATAAACCTAGTAGACAAAGATATACAAACTATAGTTTCCAAGAATCTGCAAATCAAAGCAGAATAACTTGAAACAATGCTATTTATGTACTTGTTAAGACATGGTACTAGAACAAGTCCTGTTCTTCCCGGAGCACACACTCCAAGTCTTGACATTTTAAGATATTAAGAATGTGTTGTCATTACAGTATGTAACTTAGAAAGCTACTTAATGAATCAAGAGTAAAGTGAAGCTATTAAGTACTAACAAACAAGAATTAAAACTGATCTGTCATATATATTTTGTGTGTATGATCACAAACTATCACTTGTTTCAGTTAGGTGACTGATGTTCAGCTTTGAAAATCAATTTCTGTTGATTAAGTGAGGTCTTCTGCCCCATGATTAACAAGCAAACCTTCTTCTTAAGGGGTAGACAGCACACACCCCAGCTCTCAGTATTCAAGAGACCTTTGATAAGGGGACTAAACAATGCAACCAAGGACTGTTTTCCAAGTTCGAAGCACTTTCATAATGTGTTGAGTATTACACAACACAGAATTGAAGATCCAATATCTGAGTGCCTACTCCTCAACAGGTAATGGAGTTACAAAATCAGTAATACTCGACTCCTCCCTTGAACACAGGATTTATTTCTTTAAATGAGTTTAAAAAAAAAAAAAGCTCACACTGATTGTTGTGACCATCACTGTGTCACTCTATCAAATTCTTTAATTTTTCCAAGTTTCTGGTTTCTCATGTGATAAAGGAATGAGGAACCACCAAAAAAACAAAGGTGGGAGACTCCGTAAAATATGATAAGTACGCCAGTGACTTTGTATAGGACTCACAGCACTGAGCACACACCAGTGACAAATGTCACCACACAAACATCAGGTTAGTCAACAGTCTTAGCCCTAACACCACCTAAAAAAAAAAATCCTCACAAAAGCACTCGATGGATAGCAGGAAGGAACCACCTCACCAGAAAAGGGTACAATCTAGAGAAACAGTCAAACATTTTCACAGACAACCTTTTAAAACCAGAAGTTCAGGCTTTAACTTTTCAGACTTCTGTTTAGAAAAATTCCACAACTGGGCAGAGATCTTTGAGTTCAAAGCCAGTCAGAGATACTGTCACACTATCTGTCTCTCTGCCTCTCTCACACAACACTCCAATCCTACAAACTTTATAAATATTTCTGAAGAAATAATGCAACCATTCTTTTGCAGATTATGTATCTCTACCACAAAAGATCATCTCAAAACGAGAGCAAGACCTTCACACTCCAAAACTTCAGAGAAGTTCTGAAATAAATTAGCAAGCTTCTATCTCAAAGTCCCCTAGAAAAGTGATTTACTATTCTATCTTATCCAAAACACACACACAATCCCTGCAAGATAATAAAGTGAATAATTTGAGCCAGCATTTTCTCAGCAAACATGTAGCCAATACTACAATCCCAAAGTATTTAAGTTCAAAAGAACCTCAGTCTCCCTATAGGATAAAGGATTCTGTCGGAATATTTCTGAGCTAAGTGTTGTCAGCTTCTGTTTCTACTTAATTATCTAGAGACACAACACAAACATGAAAGTCCAGTTATCTGCACGTACAATTTATGTAGCAGGGAAACCTTAATTACACGAACCTCAGAGCACTTACTGCACACCATTTACTTCATTAACTCAATGAAAAAATAAATAAAACGACATAAAAAGATATAAAGACTTTTCCAAAAAGGTGATTTTTAAAAGTGTTGTCCCACCTCTTGGAAAACAAACAGAAAACATTCTTCCAGTGTAACAAGCTCAGTTTAGTTCGTGTTCCTTCAGTACCCAGAATGCCCAAGTCAGTACTCAGCTGTCATTGTTAAACTTTCTTACCTTCTGCTACATCATCATCTACGGCTCCTTTCACCTGAGAAAAACACCACTGAATGTCATTCCCTCCTCCAGCTCCTGAAGAAGAAAACATAGCAATTAAAGCGGAGTTCTGTTCTGTTTACTCTCATAAGCAGAGATGGCATCTGAAACTAGCATAACACTCCCCACACACAACCATCAAGGAACCCACAGACTTGGAACCAAATTAGGCTCCAATAGTCGGTAGAGCATTAAAAACACCATGGCAGGTATGAAATAGTCAAAGACAGTCTATTAAACATTATCAATCGTACAGATATTCAAAACCTCACTTTCTCTGCCCCTTTAAGACAGTCAGAGCCTTTTAAGTAAGACCCACCAGAAAAAACCAAAAGTTACATTTCCTTTAAATGTACAAAAGGCCTACAGAAGAGTTATAAGGCTAAGCTACCATGAAATATAGAACGAAGAGAAAACTTCGGGAACATTACTGCCTGAGAGGAATGTATGTTCAAGGGAGGAGTCGAGTATTACTGAAGCATACACACAGCAAACACAACACCCATTTCTTTACATTCATTAGGAAAAAATCACTGGCTGCACACACAGGAAAAGGGGTGGCAATGAAGGCTTAGGAAGAGCTGGTCAGAGGATGCTGCTTCAGCCTCCCTTCAACTAGCAGACAACCCAAAGGGCCCGGAAAGACCAACTTTGGCCATTTGTCATCTCCTACAAAACAGTTCCAATTTTCATTTCATTGTTCGGCAAGGTCAAAGGGCAACTTGTTTGTATGGCAAACTGTAAATCGGCCCAACATAACTTGTTTAAAAATCCTATTATCTAAATAAGTATTGAAAAGACGGGGAAGATTGGTTTAATCTCAGAGACTGGCCATGACTGAAGGGGAAATGAAA
>LOEQ01002834.1:0-16398 GCA_001685075.1 Bramus lutescens | reverse complement strand
AGCCAGTTTGCCAGCCAAGGGGCTAGGGAGATGGCTCGTGCTTTGCCACCATGCCTCACCACCTGAGTTCAATCCCGAGAAATGGAAAGATCGGGAGGAAAGAACAGGTTTTTTCCAGTTAACCTTTAAACCCCAAATGCGCCACTATGAGGTACTGTTTTCGCAGCAAGGTGCAGTCCTTTGTCATTCTGCTTTATTGTTTCACTCTGAGACAAGCTGATTCCACGAGATCTTTGGAACTTTTCATTTCAGCCTTTGTAGGCAAAGTTCTACATACTGTATCCCTTTGTGGGGATCATAGAGGCTCATCAAACACACACACACACACACAAACTGGAAAATTTGGAAAATAGTTGCCTTTTTTTTTCTTTTTAGTTCCCTTTTAACACAGGGGTTTACATAGCTCAGGCTGGCCTTAGACTCACTATTTAGTAGAAGCTGGACTTGTACTTTTGACTCTCCTGCCTCAACATCCTGAGTGCTGGGGTTCCAGGCCTGTGTAGTGCTCCCAGCTGGCGTAGCTGCATGTTTTTGAGGTTTCTGTCTCCCTTGTCAGTGCTGGTATTTCTCCTTCAGAAAGGCTTTTGTGACTCATGTCATTTTACTTCACACTGTTCCTGTGAAGTCATGAAGCTAAAATAAATACAGAAGCTGGGAATGGTGGTGTATGTTCGGAACCACAGCAGTCAGGAGGCAGAAGCAGGAGGGTCAGGAGTTCAAGGTTGTTTTTAGCTACATAGTGAGTTTCAGGCCAGCCTGGGCTACACAAGACCATATTAAGGACAAATCCCAAACAGAAGCTAGAGAGGTTGCTCAGGAGGTAAAGGCATTTGGCACCAATCCTGACTGCATGCATGCAATGCTTCTTTCCTTCAGCTTACTGCTGCAGCAACAGTAAGATCTTAGTAGGATCTTTGAGTGGGCTGGCCAAGACTTTCTGGGCTTTTGTGGTATTGTTCTGTGGCCACAGTGTCCAGGTCCCTGGCATCCCCTCGATTCTCAGGTTGATGCATGATCATGGAGGGGACTGTCTGCATAGCTGAAGATCCACGTTCTTCAGGGCAGTGGCATCATCTCCATGAGTAAGGACACAGTCATGTCCTTGGCTTTCTCCCATATGTCCTTCTACTCCTTCCAGAAGGAACCAAGAATAAACAAGGCTCTTTCCAGAGAATTCTCTCATATTTGTCAGTCTGAATGTTGATTCTCTGAGGGGACTAGGCCAGAGGTCCTGGAGAGAGAGAGAGAGAGAGAGAGAGAGAGAGAGAGAACCCTTACACACTTGCATGGAGACAGAGGAACAGTTCAGAGCTTGATCAAGCCTGGCTCATTCTTGCTGACACCCTGGGGCAGGACGTGCTGGACTCATCGTAGACACTCACTAGCCAGTTGTGAAGAAAGCAGCGTGTTTTCCCATGTGGCCTTGGACAGCCCAGTTGACCTGGCCAGGCTTCTATTTCCTTTGCAGCGAGATGCCGGAGCAGGCCAGCCTGGGCTCTGGTTTTCCTCTCAGCTCGAGTATTTTTCGGGTCGAGAAGGAACTTTCTAAATTTAACTGTTGCTGCTTCCATGTCAGCATGTTCTGGATAGGGATAAATTCCAAGAGAACAGCCTTAAGAACTTTTCTTTCTCAGAGAGATAGGACTTTGTTTTCTCAGGGTAGCATTTAAGAGCCAAGGGCTGGGGAGGGAAACAACAGAGTCATAGAGATTGCTCATCACCTCGAATTAGTCTACAGATGACTGCCTGTCACAGCGTCAGGTAAACTGTGACATTAGGAATATCTTGGGGAGGAAGACAGAAATATGCACTGGAAAAAAAAAAAACCAAACCAAAATAAAATCTGGGGCTGGCGAGGTGGATCAGCAGGTAAAGGCACTTGCTGCAGAGCCTGACGACCAGAGATCAATCCCCAAGACATCTGTGGTAAAAAGAGGACTGGACTGCCAAGCTGTCCCCTGACTTCTACATGCACACTGTGGCAAGCATGTGCCCACACAGAATTTTGATCCCTTTGTGTTTAAAAGGCAAAACTTAAACCCCAAAGTGACTCTGTGACAGGGAGTTTTTCTTCTTGGATGAGTGGGACTGTCCTGTGGAGTGCCTGGGTCCCCATAACTCCTTGCTTACTGCTGCCTTCCAGGAGACAACCTGTTGTGGTCAAGTTTTTTTTTTAATATTTATTTATTTATTATGTATACAATATTCTGTCTGTATGTNTGGAAGAGCAGGCAATGCTCTTAACCTCTGAGCCATCTCTCCAGCCCTCCTGTGGTCAAGTTTGATGGGAGGGGGGTATTCCTGGGAGGGGTGGGTTTGATGGAAAAATTAAAGCATCAGAGTAGTGCTGTTGTCATCCCCAGAAAGGGTCTGTGCTTCTTATGAACTCTAAGAAAGATCCAAGGAGCCAGGAGTACTGATTTGAGCGGATTTTCTTTTCTGCTTGACAGAGGTGGGACAGATGTTAAGATACTTGGTACTTAAAAGTACACAGATATTGTACTGGGAACAAAGACAGGTGAAGGGGAGATAATTATATATTTATTATATATTTCTGAATATATATGTAGTATGGTTTTTTAGTGATTTATTTTTATTTTGTGTACACTGGTGTTTTGCCTGCATGCATGTCTGTATGATGATGCCCAATCCCCTGCAACTGGAGTTATAGAATTGAACCCGCATCCTTTGGAGGTTCCCTCAGTGTTCTTAACCACTGAGCTATCTCTCCAGCTCCCTGAATATTTATTTTTGTGGTGGTGGTATATGATTTTAATTCCAATTCTTGGGAGGGAGAAGCAGGTAGAAACTTTGTGAGTTCAAGGCTAGGCTGGTCTGCATAGAGACTTCCAGGCCAGCTTGTTTATGTATTTGACTTACTTTGTTTATATATGTAATCTTACTTTGGGGTGTTTGAAATGGCTATTTCTGTAAGCTTATATGATATTTTTAAAGGCTATTTTTGTCCTTAGTATTTATATAATAGTAATGTTACTGATTATAAATTATAGCTGAGCATGTTGAGCTAGCCTATAATTCCCAGGACTTGAGAGGCAGAGGCAGGAAAATTGCCTATGAATTCAAGGGTAGTCTTGTTTACCTGGAGAATTCCAGGCCACCGCTCTGCCTGTTCCGGAACTCACTCTCTAGACCAAGTTGGGTTTCACTATGTAGCTCTGGCTAGGTTTGGAACTCAGATATGTAGACCAAGCTGGCCTCAAACTCACAGAGATCCACCTGCCTCTCTGCCTCCTGAGTGCTGAGATCAAAGGTGTGCACCACTATTTCCTGCTAGTTTTATTTTCTCCTCCTCCTCTTCTTCTTTGAGATAGGGTCTCATGTAGCCCAGGCTGGCTTCAAATTCGGTACTTGGCTAAGGATGTCCTTAAACTCTTCATCCTTCTCCTTCTGCCATAGTGCTAGGATGCCGGGCAGGTACCACTGCATCAAGTCTCTTGGGTGCGGGAGATGGCAAGCACTATACCAGCTGAGTTTCATCCCTGACCTCTATTTCTTTACTTTTTAAAATTTATTTACCTATTTTGGTTTCCTGAGACAGGGTTTCTCTGTGTAACTTTGAAGCCTGTCCTGGAACTCACTCTATAGACCAAGCTGGCCTCAAACTCACAGAGATCGGCCTGCCCCTGCCTCACAAGTGCTGGGATTAAAGGCATGCACCACCACTACCCAGCCACACACTAAGTTAAAAAGGAAACAACAATAATAGTAACAAACCTGAACACTCAGCTTTGGGGGTGGGCAAAGGTCTTGTAAGAGAGTGAACTAATCACATTGATTTGATGAGCAGTTAACTAATAATAGGTCATTAGGAGGTAGAAGCAATAAAGTATGTAGAGGTATCAATAAAGTATGCAATTTGGTATCAGAGCAGAGCATTCAAAAAGTGTGGAAAGAGATCTTGGGGTGGAAATACCAGCATAGAAGAAACATCAGCCAGGACCTGCAAGTGAACCTACAAGAGAGGAGTTTCTCTTATCGACTTTTTGTTTTGTTTTGTTTTGTTTTCAAGATGGGGTTTCTCTGTGTAATAGTCCTGGCTGACCTGGAACTAGCTCTTGTAGACCAGGCTAACCTCGAACTCACAGAGATCTGCCTGCCTCTGCCTCCTGAGTGCTGGGATCAAAGGCATGCACCACCACTGCCTGGCCCTCTCCTGTCAATTTTTGTCCTCTAAGAACTCTCTTTGGAGTTGATTCTGCCTCACAGCAGGATTTAGAAGGGCTACTACCAACTTATAGTCCAAGGAGACTTCACGGCAGGTGCATCCAGGAAATGCAGCTATTCTCGGAGCGAAATGTGACATCTGCTGGCAATGATGTCAGCCCCTTCCTGGGTGTGGTGATGCACACTTGTAATCCCAGCACTTGGGAGTAGAGGTAGGATGACAGGTGTTAAAGGTCATCTTTGACTATCTAGGGAAGTCAAGGTCAGTCCAGGGTACGTGAGAACTTGACCTAAGAAAAAAAGTATGACCCTTGAGGTGGAACACCAGGTATTAACTCTGAGATGGTTCAAGTGGGGCAAAAGGACAGACCAAGTAAGGCAAGAGGGGCTGCATTATCATATACTGTGCAGAGGGAATTTATGAGAACTCAAACACTTTTCTTTGAAGATAGTCTAATCTCACGCATCTCTTGCTGACCTCAAGCTTCTATGAAGTTGAGAATGACTTTAAACTTCTGACCAGGATCCTCCCTCCATCTTCCCCACTGTGACCACAGGCTCTTCTTCTTCTTCTTCTTCTTCTTTTTTTTAAATGTATACAGATTACAGATGCTTTGTCTGTATGCCCACAGACCAGAAGAAGCCATTAGATTGTGAGCTGCCATGTGGGTACTGGGAGTTGAGGATACTGGGAATTGAACCCAGGACCTCTGGAAGAGCAGCCAGTGCTCCTAACCTCTCAGCCATCTCTCCAGCCTTGACCAGAGGCTCTTGAGTACTTCATTTGGCTGCCATTGCCTTGTGCTGATGGACTTGTTATTTGCCTTGACGTCCTTCTTATGGGCCTTGCACATAATAACAATAAAACCAACAGCCTCTGGCATTTGTATAGCAGTTTGTAGTTTCTTATGGGCCTTCATAGCCCTTAACTGTTTGACTTTCCCAGGGCAACCCTGTGATAAAATTCTGATTATTACATCATTTTGAAGCACGACATCTCTGCTCAAGGCTCTTGTCCCTAAGAGACTCTCATGCAGAAGGCCAGCACTCTGACTCTGCCCGAAAGCTCCACACTTCTTTGTTGAATTAGAAAGAGGCTGTTTGCCTTGGCCAGTTCCATCAACGTTTATGGGTACAAGGAGGGAGGAGCCAGCCTGGTTGGTTGATACATCTTGTAGCTTTTATGTTTTGCTCATTAAGTATTAATCAGTTCATTCTTAAAACAGACAACCGCTAAGTGCTGGCTCAGTTCCAGGACTAGGCTCTAGGAATGCACAGGAAAGGGAAGAATGCCACCCTTCAGTTAGTTACAAAGTGGAAAATATAAAGGCTACATTTTCTTTTTTTCTGTTTAAATTGATTTATTCATTTCATGTATGAGGGTGGACTGGCATGCGTATACACGCACTATAAGCATGTGTGGTGACCTTGGAAGTCTGAAGAGGGCACTGGATCCCTTGGATCTAGAGTGATAGATGGTTGTGAATCACCATGTGTGTGCTGGGCATTGAACCTGGGTCCTCTATAAGAGCAACAAGTGCTCTTTCCCACTGACCCATCTCTTTAACCCCAAAGACTACATATTCAAGAGTCATTCCTACAGTTTGCAGGAAAGAATTTGTTATGGAGAGCAAACAGGGGCTGTGACATCTGTCTGGGATGTCACCTAAGCCTTCCTTTCTATTACATATATTATTCATTTGCTTAGTGTGTGTGTGTGTGTGTGTGTGTGTGTGTAAGTCAGGACAACTTGAGAGAGAAGACTATGTGGGTCCCCAGTTGTCAGACTTGGAAGCAAACAAACACCTTTACCTGCTGAGCCTCCTGACTGGCTGCATCAGTTAAATTTTCTGAGGGCACACACATTCTGAGCAGTCTTGAAATGCAGCAGGCAGTAGCTAGGGATTCTCCTTTTCTCTTCCTTTTCATTCCTTCCTTATGTAGGCCATGCTAGAGAACTTGGCGCCTAGCCAAGGATGACCTTGAAGTCCTCTCCTCCTGTGTCTATCCTGAGTGCTGCAATTACAGGTATGGACCACTACACCTGTAATTATGGAGAGCCAGGGATGGAATCCGGGGTTTTGTGCATGCCAAGCAAGCACTTTGTCAATTGAGCTACCTTCCTAGATTCCAGTCAGGGTTTCTTGAGGGAGGGCTGATGGTCTCACAAAGACTTGAAGCTTGTGGGGGACAGTGGGACTGAGAGTGGGGTGGTCAGTGAAGAGTCGTATTTGCTCAACTGTATTTTAGGAGAATGGGTGACAGTGCCCACTAGCTCAGGGCCCCTAAATCTGAATTGTTAGTCTGTCTTTAATGAGCTGTGTGGCCTTGAGCAAGTAACTTAAATTCTTAGACTCTCAGTTTAACTGTAAGATCCAGACTGTCTTCACTCATAGTGAGTTGTAAAGATTCTTCACCATTTAGTGCAGTATGTGTGCTGTGGGATAATGCTTTTGTAAAGATTTGTCACTCGTATTGGTTTAATAAAACTCTGATTGGCCAGTAGCCAGGCAGGAAGTATAGACAGGGCAACCGGGACTAAGAGAAGTCTGGGAAGAGGAAAGGCCAGACGCAGTAACCAGCCAGATGCAGAGGAAGCAAGATAAGAATGCTGCACTGAGAAAAGGTACCAAGGCACTTGGCTAAACATAGACAGGAATTATGGGTTAATTTAAGTTGCAAGAGCTAGTTAGTAAAAGCCTGAGCTAAGAGGCCAAGCAGTTTGTAATTAATATAAGCCTTTGTGTGTTTCTTTGGGACTGAAGGACTGTGGGACTGGGCGGGACAGAAATTCCGTTTACAACCAGAGCCCTGGACCGATGACGAAGGCGGTGTTCACACAGAACCCTACTACAGTTTGTGGTGCTGGAGACGTAGTTTAGCACAGTCTGACATGCATGAGAGCCTGGTCCATCCCCAGCACTGTAGAACTGTGCATGATGATGCATGCTTGTAATCCCAGCACTCCAGAGGTGGAGGCAGGAGGGCCAGGTCATCCTTGCTACATAGTGAGTTCAAACCCTGCCAGAGCCAGAGCAAGTCAATCCAATGACTCTGTTTCTGTTTTCAATTTCTCTGGTACATTCACCCCACCCCTGGATGATTTCCTGGCCTTGCTTTACAAAGCCTGGCCCACGTGTTTCTCCAAACCTTAAGCCAGTCTTGGCGTGATGCCACCGGATGAAGAAGGCTGCTGCCCATGTCACAGGTAAAGAAACAAACTCAGCCAAATCCCCAAGGAGAGCTGTGCTTGTTGTGACCAGTTGTTTGTGATTCTAGTATTCAGGAGGCTGACAAGCATACTGGTAAGTAGGAGGTTTGTCTGGTTAGATGTGAGTACCAGACCAACCAGAGCTATCCAAAGCAAGACCTTTCTCCAAAAGCCAACCAAACAGTGATCGTGGTAGCTCATTCCTTCACTCCCAGCACTCCAGAGGCAAAAGCAGGTGGATCGCTGTAAATGCGAAGCTAGGTTCATCTGCACAGTGACCAACAATAGTGAGTCCCAGGTTTGCTAGAGCTATTCAGTGAGGCCGTCTTGAAAACAAAACAAAACAAAAGCACTAGAAGCAACAACAAAAAGACAACGAAACAAAACACACCACAATAAATGGACTCAGGAAGGTAAAGAGGGGCATTATCGGCTGTTTGTACTCACAACAGTTGAGTCATTTCCACGCAGAGCTTCCCACTTTAATGTCTGAGGTGGGTTCACCAGACAGCATGCTGGCAGATCCTATCAGGGAAGGCTCCTCTCTTCAGGAGGAGGAAACCAAACATGCTCCCCATCTGTCATCACTGCATTTATTGCTCTCTAAACACATCTGCTACTAAAGGCTGCAGCAGAGTAAACACCAGTGTGGAACTAAAGGGGAGAGCCCCGAGCCATCACTGACCACAGGTATGTGGGCTCGAAAAGCCTGTCTTGGTTGAAATGCTCCAGCTGGTCCAAAGGTGCTTCCAGACTATGAATAAAGACAGTTCCAAAACATCATGTCCGCAGACATCCACAGGGGGCAAAACCACCGACAGGGTCCTTTCAGGTGCATGTGGTGACTGCCTATTTCTGGGTCCCTCATTTGTGTTCAGTGCTAGCCACAATGCTGAAAATGTGTGTCTCATCGGATCCTCATGGCAAATCTGGGTGATCAAAAATTCTTCTTTTGAGACAAGATTTTTGTTTGTTTGTTTTGTTTTGTTTTTGTTTGTTTGTTTGTTTTTTTCAAGACAGGGTTTCTCTGTGTAACAGTCCTAGTTGTCCTAGAACTAGCTCTGTAACCAGGATGGTCTTGAACTCACAGAGGTCCACCTGCCTCTTCAACACAAGGTCTTATCATGTAGCCCTGGCTGGCCTGGAACTCACTAAGATCCCTCTAGCTCTGCCTCTGCATTCTGAGTCCAGGGAATAAAGATTTGTGCCACCATGCCTGGCTTAGGCTTCTTTTCCCCTTTTAATTACTGTTGTTTTGTTCAAGACAGTTTCTCTGTATAATAACCTTGGCTGTCTTGAAACTCACTTTGTAGACCAGGCTGGCTTCGAACTCACAGAAATCCGCCTGCCTCTGCCTCCCAAGCACTGGGATTAAATATGGGCACCACCACTGCCTGGCTCTGGTTTAGGCTTCTTAAAATTATTATTATCTCAATTTACAGATGAGGAAACTAAGCCTTGGAGAGAGTGATTGACTTCTTTAAGGACAGAATGTTAGGAGTTAACATCAGGTCTGTGCATGGCTATCTCTATTCTACCCATTCAGACCTTTTTTTTTGAGACTTTTTTTTTATTAATGTGGACCAGTTTGGCCTCAAACACACAGAGATCCACGTGCCTCTGCCTCCTGGGTGCTGAGACTAACAGTGTGTACCGTGACTCTCAGCCAGGAATTTGTTTTACCCTTCGGTAAGTAAAGGTGTGGTTTTTTTTTTGTTGTTGTTGTTGTTTGTTTGTTCATTTGTTTTTAAACAGGAAGTCTCTAATTCAGGCTCACTTCCAACTTCCTATGCAACCAAGGATGTACTTGAGTCCTCCTGACTCTCCCTTGCGAGTGCTAGACTTAAAGACTCCTGTTTCCAAGGCTGATGACCCGAGTCACCAGGGACTCACGTGGCGGAAGAACTGACTCCTTCAGGTTGCTGTCTGGCCTTCATAGCATGTTGTGGCACACAGGCCCCTGCACTCCTTGCAGGGACACTAGTATGTAGCTCTGGAAAGCCTTGCTCTTCCCCCATTCCCTCTGCCTTGCTAAAAATCATAAGATTACAGTCCTAAAGCTAATCAACAAGATCTACTCCCGTGTTTGGCCACTTCCTCCTCCTGAGGTTGACTACCAAGGTCCAGTTACCAAAAGCCCCTTTTGGCTTACCTAATTAACACGTCCAATTAAAATTAAGCACCTCATCCTAACATGGGGTTTCCTCTTTTACCTTTATAAACTGCCATTTGCCTATGGGCCATGTCTGTTTCCCCTCTATCCAGAGAGAGTCCTCCCCCCCCATACCCATTCCTCCTTTCCTTTGGCCCCGCCCCTTTCCCTTCTCCCTGGTCCCCTGTCTCCTTTACCATCACATCCTAGTTCATTCTCACACAGCCCTCCCCTTTTCCTCCTCTTAAAAATGACCCCTGCAAGGTCATTTGCTACTGTTTCCTGCCCAAGTCAGAAAGCAGCCACGTCAACTTCTCTTCCCTGCTTAATAAAGGATCTCTCTGGGAAAACAGGTATTTGGGTATGGCTTGTGCCTAATCTGGGGTCCGGGAGGAAGCCCCCATTGTGTGTGGGGTCTCCTTCATTCTCAGATACATAATAAAAAATACACATTTTTAAAATCCTGGACCCTGTTTCAGCCCCTCCACTCAGCCATCCCTGCTAACCTCAGAGCCATTTGGAACATGACTTTTGGGTCCTTTACGTGCCGCTCACAGATGACGACCTGTTTGAAAAGAAGCTAGCTGCCTGGGAGAGAGACCCTATGGACTTTTGTGAATTGGAATGTGGGGCTCAGCGAATGAAATAATGGTGCCTGGAGCAGGCAGCAGAGATCACGCACGGGTGGCAAAGTGCTGTCCCCTCCCCTGCTCTCCTGTCTGTGGAGCAGGCAGCAGAGGGCACGGTGGGAGGGCGCTGTCCCTTACCCCGGTTCACTCACAAGGCCTTTCTTGGACAGGAACGGGCACAGTTCTAGTGTTTCTCTCCAGCTGGCTCGTCCCGTGACCTTCAGAAGGTTCTCTCTCTGCTCCTTTGTTTCTCTAGGAGCAGTGAGAAACGGGGCTCCAGACACCACCTACATCGTTCCTCAAAGGGAGATATTATAAGACAAGCCCGAGGGCGGGGGCAATGACTCAGCCCTTAGGACCCCTTACAGAGGAGCGGACCTGAGTAGGGTTGCCAGCACCACGTCTGTTTAGTCCTTGACAGCTGCCTGCAGCAGTCAAGGGGACCTGAACATGGTGCAGGGACACGTAAGTAAAACCCACAAACCCATAGCAACCCTGTAGCAGTGCTAATGAAGCATTGCAGGAGAGCTGGTGATGGCCAAGGAACCCTCTAGGCAGGGTCAGACAGCGGCAAGAAAATGGCAGCTGACCCTGCCGAAGGGGAGTGCATCTTAGCAGAGATGGGTTCCTCAGAGGAAACATACTTTTTGC
Organism: Bramus lutescens; assembly: GCA_001685075.1. Classification (NCBI taxonomy): domain Eukaryota; kingdom Metazoa; phylum Chordata; class Mammalia; order Rodentia; family Cricetidae; genus Bramus; species Bramus lutescens. Next base: position 5,570 of record LOEQ01002834.1, on the reverse strand, counting down.
AGAGACAGGCTGTGTGGCCAGAATGGAATGCACTTCGTAAACCAGGCTGGCCTTGACCACCTGCCACTGTCTTCCAATTCTGGAATTAAAGGCACGCCCTACCACTTCAGGGCTTACCTGTGTAACTTTATTTGTTTGTTTGCTTGCTTGTTTACTTATTTATTTATATATTTATTTATTATTTTGGTTTTTCGAGACAGGGTTTCTCTGTGTAACAGTCCTGGCTTTCCTGGAACTCGCTCTGTAGACCACGCTGGCCTCGAACTCGCCCCTGCCTCTGCCTCCCAAGCACTGGGATTAAAGGTGTGCGCCATCACCACCAGGCATATTTTTTTTTATGTTTATCTTTGCCCTTTCTTTCTCTGCCCCCTCTTCTGAAACAGTGTCTCATGAAGCTTAAGCTAACCTCTAACTTGTTAAGCAGCTGAGGATGGCCTTACCCTCCTATTTCTCCTTCTACAGACTCCTGAGTACTGAGACAACAGACATGTGCCATCATATCTGGCTTTCCAGATGCATATATAGCTTTTAATAACATATTCTTACTAATTCTTTAAGAATTCCATATAATATTTTGATTATATTAATTACTGACTCCCACAATCCACCCCATCTCCTCCCATGTTTTCTTTCTTTCCTTCTTTCCCTTTCTTTCTCTCTCTTTTTAAAATTTCTCTTACAATCTGCCAATTATCAATCCTTAAGCTGACTCTCTGGACAAGGCCAACCTGGTCTACAGAGTGAGTTCCAGGACAGACAGGCCTACAGAGTGAGTTCCAGGACAGAGAAGAATCCTGTCTCAAAACAACCAACCCAAATTCTAAGTTACAGAGTTTAAAAACACAGGCATGGTGGCAGAGCCTTTAATTCCAGCAATCAGGAGGCAGAGGCAGATGGATCTCCGTGAATTGCAGGCCAGCCTGACAAATCGAGTTCCAGGACAGCCAGGGGTTACACAGAGAAATCCTGTTTCAAAAAACAAACAAGCAAGAAGAAGAAGAAAAGAAAGAAAACTGGTTCTTCCTCGCCTCTCTCTTTCTGTGTGTGTGTGTGTGTGTGTGTGTGTGTGTGTGTTAATGTGTTTATGTATGTAGAGGTCTGAGGACAACTTGTGGGAGTCACTTCTCTCTTGACTGTGTGGGTCCTGGGACTTCAACTTGGGTAATCAGTCTTGGCCACAAGCATTCTTACTGAGTTATCTTGCCAGTCCCTACATATATATTTTTTAAATTAAGGGATGCAATGTATCATAGCATTTAACAAAATAGAAATTTAATCCTTCAGGAACCACAGAAGCTTAGCATGTTCAGTTTATGATACATGCTTGGGGAACAATATAGAATAATTATTTGTTACAGAGTTTTAAAACAATAGTGATAGGTTTCTGTAGCCTGATAATAGGTTCCTCTGCCAAACCAGTAAGCCAAATGAAGCCAAATTAAAAAGTAAAAGACCAGGTTTATTTGGGCAAAGCACTCCCCGGGTGGCTCTCTAGTCCGCAGGGAGTGAGGTGGGGGAAAGAGGCTGGAGAAAAATCATAGCCGGTCTGAAAAAGAGGACTTAAATACCCTATAGCCGAGGGATGGTGAGTGACATGTTTGCCATAGGCTGAGTTTGTACTCAAGTATGGTATGCTTTTAGGCAGGATCTTGAGCAGCTGACTGCCAGCTAGTTTTTGATGATTTTTTCTTTGTTGGAGATTCTCTGAGGGCAGGGTTTGGAGAGAGAAAGAGAAATGGAGGCTTTCACAGGAGCGAGCTGTAAGTCCTAGCCAAACAAAAAGTTAAAATACATTTGCGAAAAACATCTTAAGCGTTACTATAGATACCAACCATTAAAATGACCTTATGACTTGGCCTTTTCTGGTTTTTAGAATTGTGTAGGAGCTTGCTAAGATGACTCAGTCAATAACATTTTTATTTTATAGTATGGGGATTTGAATCCACTGTTCAGAACCTGAGTGAAAACTCTGGGCATGGTGGCATGCATTTGCAATGCCAGTGCTGGAGAAGTGGAGACAGGAGGATCCCTGGGGCTCACTGGACAGTTAGTCCAGCATAATTGGTGAGTTCCAGGCCACGGAGAGATGCTGTCGCAAAGGATGGTGCTCGTCAGGCGGTGACACCTGGCCATGTTCTCTGGCCTCCACATACAGCAAATACATGTGCATGTATACATGCAAACATGCACACACAAATGGAAAGGGAATAAACAAAATTGTGAGGCAATATATTCTATATAAAATATATATGAATGCTATAATTGTGTTACAGCTTTATTTTTAGAATTGTTTCAAATGTCTTCCCATATTTAGACTCTCTTGTTTTGTTCTGTTCTTATGTCTTATAATGTTTATTTTAAGAAAAAAAAAAGAAGACCAAAATACCTTCCCAGGATTTATTTATTACATGTGAGAGCGTTTTGCTTGTATGTTTGTATATGTACCTGATGTGTGCCTGGTGCCTACTAGAGTTACAAGCAGTTGTGAGACACCACGTGGGTGCTGGGAATCGAACCCAGTTCCTCTGCACTCGCAACAAGTGTTCTTCAGCATTGAGCCGTCTCTCCAGCCCCCTTGCTTTGTTTTTTGTTTTGTTTTGTTTGAAGCACAATTTCTCTGTGTAGCCTATTTTTTTGTAGACCAGACTACCTTCGATTTAGGAGATCTGCCTGCCTCCGACTCACAAGTACTGGGATCAAAAGCGTGTGCCACCACCGCTCAGCTCAGCCCCCTGTTTTGTTTTGTTTTTTTTAAAGTATACAAATTATTCATTTAAGAAATTAAAAACATCTTCTTTATGTGTATGCACATGTGTCTGTGCATGTATATTACCCGTGTGCTAATATCTGCAGTGGGTAGAAAAGGGTACCAGATCCCTTAGAGTGGGAGTCACAGCTTGTTGCCAACTATGCAACACGGGTGCTGGGGACTCTGGTCCTCTGTAAGGCGAGCAAGCACTCTTAAGGACTGAGCCATCTCTCCAGCTCACTCGTTCTGTTGGTTGTTTAAAACAAGGTCTCGTTTGAAGCAGGCTGGCCTGGAAGTTACTATGTAGCAGAGAATGACTGAACCCTTGATCCTCTCGCTTCCCCACTGGCTAGAATTACAGACTCACACCGACCTATTTTGGGAATTCAATGTTATTGTTTACCTGTCCCACCTGCACAGTTTATTCAGCTAGTTTCCAATGGTTAGGGTGTTTCAGTAAAATTCAATTCTTCATTACTACACAGGGCCTACTTTTAATCGCATGCAGATTCCTATCCGCCACAGAACCCACTCTTGGCTTGGCTCCCTCTGCTGTCAGTTGATATATACCCAAGGAATGCCAACCCATTTTATTATTAGCTTGTGTGAGACCAAATTAAGAAGGGACCGCAAACGTTTTATTTTTAAAACCAGGATGTGCACTTATTTCAAAAGGCGTTTGGGAGTGATTTCTGTAGGGAGTGACTGGAGTTGGGACCCTTGCACCGTGGCTTTCATAGAGGAGGCAATGCCAATGCCAGAACGTTGCCCATCTGTCTTAGTTTTCTATGCTGTGAAGAGACACCATGACCAAAGCAATCTATAAATGATTCCTATGCAGCTGGAATGGTAGAATCTTGATGTGATCTCCCTTCAGGGGTGGAGGATGTCACTAACCAGCTCAGAGGTCAGCCTGGGGGCAATGTGTTTGTAAAGATCAACTCTGCCAGCTCTCAGATGCTCAAAGAACACGCCCTCTACAGGACCAAAAGGCTACTACACTCTGAAGGACCAGGCAGTGTCTTAACCTACGTGGGTGGCTTCCAGGGAACTTGGGCAATCCTTTCCCATTCCTAAAAGCAGTATCAAGCTTTAGAAACAAGGCAGAATTGGTAAAGCACCTTCTAACCAAATGGAAGAACGTGTTTCTTTGATGCTACTCGAATATGTCACAACAATAAATTTTCATAAACTAAGAGGCAAGCAGGAGCCACTCTGTCTTATGGGGGACCTTTGAAAGATGTACTAGGGTAACACTCCTGGGGACCTGTGGGGTGTAACCTGGAAATTATGGTGGAGGAAGGTCCAGCCTGGAGAAGGATGTGCCATATGTAAAAGTCAAATAGGAATTCCTTTGAGAGAGATTGGGCCAAACTCCAGTACCTAGTCTGAGCTGGAGCAAAATTCAAGACAAAGATGGAAGTGCCAGTAGCACCCACCGTTCGGAGGGGCCTGGCGACACCGGCTTTCCAGCTGGTGTTGGTGTGTTTGGAGACAGTCGCTAACGTTCAGCTTCAAGGACTGTTGTCAGACCCTGTTCTCTGATTCCTGGTTAGTGGCTGTAATTAGCCATGCCTTTTTTAAAAAAAATCTATTTACTTTTATTTTACCTGCATGAATATCTGTGCACCACGTGTATACCTGGTGCCTATGGAAGTTAGAAGAGAGTAGAGGATCCCTTGGAACCAGTAAGCTCCTATGTGAGTGTTGGGAATCAAACCCAGGTCTTCTGGAAAAACAGACAGTGTTCTTAACCACTGAGCCATCTCTTCTGTTTTGCTTTTCTGTCAGCACAAGCTGAAGTCATCTGGAGGAACCTCAGTTGAGAAAATGCCTCCATCAGATTGCTTATGGGCAAGGCTGTGGGATATTCTCTTGATAAGTGATGGAGCTGGGAGACCCTAGATCACTGTAGTTTGTGCCAACCCCCAGTAGGTGATCCTGGGAAGAAAGTATGCTGAGCAAGCCATGGAGAGAAAGGCAGTAAGCAGTATTCCTCCACAGCCTCTGCATCAATTCTTGGCTTGAGTTTCTTTTGTTTTTGCTTTTGTTTTGTTCGAGACAGGGTTTCTCTGTGTACATCTGGCTGTTGTGGAACTCACTGTGTAGACCAGAGTGGCTTCAAATTCACAGCCTGCCTCTACCTCCCAAGTGCTGGAATTAAAGACATGTGCCATCATCACCTGGCTTTACTCTGATTTCTTTTGATGATGGATGGTGACGTGGATGTATAAGCCAAACAAACCCTTTCCCCCCAAAGTTGCTTCTAGTCATGATGTTTTTATTATTATAACAGTGGGGACAGAAGACAGACCAGCTGCCTCACACTCAGGTTGCCACGCTTTCTCACCAAAATACTGAAATCCCTTGAAACCATGAACCAAAATACACCCCTCCTTCCCTACACTGCTCCTGTCGGGCATGTGCCAGCATAATTAGAAAAGTAATCTAGAAGTTGAGGGAATCTGGCTCAGCAAGTAAAACTCTTGCTGCACCATCTTGAAGATGTGCATTCAGATCTCCAGCCCCCATATAACAACGCAAGAGTATGACCTATCTGTAATCCCAGGGGGACAAAGACAGGAGATCATCCCCAATGCCATCTGGATAATATGGCTAGTCAAATTGATGAGCTCTGTATTCAAGTGGGAGCCCGTGTATCAGTGCAAAAGGTGGAGAATGATCAAGGAAGCCATCTCAATATTCAATATTCAGCATCAACCTGTGGGCTCCACATGCATGCCCGTTCATGTGCATGTGCGTTTACACGTATTTTGAACGTACGTACTCATGTGCATATCACACACACACACACACACAC
>LOEQ01002833.1:140882-159750 GCA_001685075.1 Bramus lutescens | reverse complement strand
TCTCTCTCTCTCTCTCTCTCTCTCTCTCTCTCTCTCTCTCTCTCTCTCATCTTAGGGCATCTTAGTCTGCCTTCTTCATTATTAGCTTTCATCTTCCCTGCAAAGCTGCTATAGGTCCTTTCCTGGATTCCGCCTTAGGTCAAGGGGGCAGAAAGACTCTGGCAAAACAGATCTGAAAGGGAGTAGTAGCACATGTGACTCGAGTACAGTGTGACAACATAATCCCCACATAGACGGATGAGGTCAGAGTGAGTGATGCCGGCTCTCCTAGCATCCACTGAATCATCTGATGGGAGTAGCAATTGAAAGGAATAAACACAAACACATGCGGCACATTGCTGCAAAGACTGTTAGCTCAGGTCTAAGGAAAAGGATCCTGTCTTGGTAGGATCAGCAGGCCAATGGAGGTAATGAATTGCTGTGCTTTAGGGGACCTCAGCCCCTTGTTCCTCCCATCAGCTAGGCAGAGATGTGGCTTCAGGTTGCCTGGCCTCTAAGGAACAAGGTTTTGGTCCAGTCAGTATCTAAGGTCTCTTATGGGTCCAAAGGCAAGGATTTGTCCCAGGTTGTAAAGTTTTATAAAAGTACATTGCTTCAACACAACAGCCTTGGAAGGCATTGTAGTCTGAGGGTTGGTGATCTTGGTCACAATGTGTGGAAAGTTTTGTCTAACCTGTGTGGATATGGGAAAACCATTGGTAGGAATACATTTGAACAAAACTCCAGTTTGAATAAAGCAGACCCAGAGAGAAGTTCTGGGGAGCACTCTGTTCTAAGCTATGACTACAGAATTCCAGTTGCCCACAGTCTTAAAGTCTCTCTTTTGGTTTTTGGCAAGAGGTAGAACAAGGAGAAAAGACAGGATTTCCAAATGTCATTCAATAATCGTAGCTCACACTTTACGGGTGTTCCCCATCGCTGTGTGCTTGCAGGTACAACCTTTGCTCATTTCTCTCTGCTCTGAATATCTCCTGTTTCCATTTACAAAAATTCCTATTCACCCAAGCTCCAAGACCTCCTCATATGCATAAAATGTCTCAGTTTTCAGTTGCAATACTTTATTCTCCCTCATGCTAAACTTCATTCCTATTATGATTATAGATTACAAATTCCCTGAGGGTCGGATCAAAGTCACATTTATCTATGCATCCTATGCCTTTGTGACATATTGTAGGCATTTAGTAATAAAAATTTCAGAGTAAAACTGGATAGGGGTTTTCAGTTTACCTGCTAATGTGACAGCAATGGAGACAGAGTCATATCCCAAGGCATTTGTGGCATTGCAAGTATAGAAGCCCACATCAGCTTCCACTGGTGCCAAGATCTGTAAGGAATCATCTGGATGTAGAAGAATCCTGGAGCAACAGAAAAGAAATGTAGACCTGGTCAAGTCAGCTGCTTTTTTTTGGTATTCATTATAGGGAAGGTATGTAGTGGTGTATTGAGACCTTTGTTCTAACAACTCAGAAAGACAAGATAGGATATCCAGGAAACCCAGGATCTCTTGTTGATTTTATTGGCATGTTGGCAATCTTAAATGGGGGTTTTGGTCTTTTTTTTTTAAAGCTTACTGACTACCTTATCTATTGCTATTGGTTGGAACAGACAACACTTGTGTACCAAATACATACACCATGAGAGAGGATGTTAAACAAATGCTCACAAAGATTTGTGGAAAGACTTACTAAGGAAAATGACAAGCTATATAGGAGGATCAGTTCCTGATTGGATGGTAGGAAGAACACAGGGTTTGGGAATACAAAAAGAGGCACCTGCTAAGGCATGACGGTAGAAGAGAAGCAGCTATGGAGCAGTTATTGACAAAATGATTGTAATTTAAAGGAAATTATATGTCTTCCAATTCTAGGCAGTAATATAAACATCTATTGTTTTCATCAACCTGTATACACGGGTGCAGCCCACAGGTCATATTGCCTCCATCTGTCACGGTATTACAGAGGACCTTCTACAGAGAAGATGCCCAGTATAGTGTAGTGACACTTGTCCTTCTAGGTCACGGACAGACAATTCGAGGACAGCCACATGTTACTTTAGATATCTCTGTCTACCTAAAGAGAATTACAAGAGTTAAACTGTGGGCACCTATAATGAACTTCAGAACCCAATTCTAGTCTATCTAATGACGATTACTTCCTAGATTTGTACCATTTCTAAGAACTACATGTTCTGCCATGGCTGAGGAAAGATTAACGATGGGGCCTTGAAACTGCTGGTTCCGTGACTCACGGAGGCTGACAAAACCTAGGAAGTATAAGAAGATGTGGGAATCTAGAAGAGGTAGAGAGACAGGGTCAGAACTAACATATCTAGGGCCTGGAGCAGGCAGGGTCTCAGGGGGACAGATCATTCATGTCACAGAGAGGTATTTATGACATCTTTGGACCAGTTCTTTCCACCTTATTTGTCCTTTCCACATTCCTGGTTTCAAAACACACAAAGAACTGACTACTAGTTTTAACATCCATCCCTAGGGCTCACTTGTTCAGGAAAGAGGAGGACTCTTAAAGCCTGACTGCTAACTGAATGCCAGAAACCAGGTATCTTGCCCCGGCAACATTCTCCAACTGGATATTCATTTTATTTTCTTTACTATGTCTCTGGCAGGGTCCCTCTAGACCCAATGGCTCAGCACCACCTCTGGTCATCTCTCCGTATTGCTAAGGTGGATGACCAGTCTTGTAATGAAGGATTCTCCTTAGCTCCTCTACTAGCTGTGGGCCTATTGAGTTGTTATTTTTACCTCTGTCAGAAGGAAGGCAGAAGTAAGACTGCATCCCCCAATCTAGCCATGTAGGGCAGTTCTGTTTAACGTGCAATGGAGAAGAAAGTAGAACATATTAGCCAAAGGGAAGTTTTGTAGTGATTTCCACTTAATTTAGCACTATTCTGGACCATCACTAATATTACTGGTGACAAGCATACTTTTGGAGCCTTGACTAGAGCTGAACTGCATGGGGGCTGCCTAGGGAGCAGCAGGAGGCTATGATGCAACTCGTCCATGCATTCGATTACACATTTGTTAATCTCTGGGTATTTTTTTCTCTAAGTCAGATAGTTGCATGTCAGTTTACTTCAAAGAAGCTAATAAGAGAAAGATGGTTATGCAAGTTATCCCTGATAACAGCATCACAGTGTCCTAAAGGAATCTCCTCGGACGCAGCATAATGCAACAACGTTGCTAAGTCTCTTCAGGTGTGCAAGCTGTTTTAGATTTAAAAATGGGAAAAATAGTAAAATTGACCATGATTTAAAATCTTATGATGTCCCAGGAATATGCACACTTCCACAAATTGCTTTATAAGAATAGCAAAAGCAGACGGCTCCAATTTAAATAGAATGTAGCAGATCATATTCGGTTTCACCACACTGAGAAGGCAGGGGTTAAAGGTCACTAAATCCTCAAATCCATTAGCCTGGTTGCCTCCCTTCAAGCAGCAGCATTTTGCCTTTCCAGGATTCCTCAGTGTTTGGAGCAGGAGGCTAGAAGATTGTCCTCCTGAACTCTGGGGCTTCTAGGATCTAAGTACTGGTCATTGGCAAACTTTTTGACTTTCTACAATGCATTCTATCAACTACTAAAATGTAGATGCAGCATGTTTCCTACTTCTCAGAGAAACTGCTATTCTAATGAACAATGTAGAGAACTTCTAAACCACTCTTTGGTGTTTCTACTTCCAGTATCTCTAGTTAATAATGCTTGATTCTTGTGATGGTGTGTGCGTGAGTGTGTGTGTGTGTGTGTGTGTGTGTGCATGCGTGTGTGTTGGGTGTAAGGAAGTAGAATGGTCACATGACATTGGGTTAAATGACATTGGTCAATCTCTCTGAGTTTCTTGGATCTCCATATTCAGGTTCCTTTTCCATAGGACTATTATACTTGTCTGATCTTATACAAAGGCACAGACCTCACCCATACTGAACTTCTGAGCTTGACCTACCATCTTTTTTAGGTGAAGTTTACCTTTCATAACTACATCAACTGCTCTGTGGACTGACACAGCTGAATAAGCCATAATACCTAATCCAAAGCATACGCCTAAATCTGAAGTTGGAAAAGAATTCTGCTATAGACAGAAGTGGTGAAAAGAAAGGCAGAGATCCATTATACTTGGCACAAAGTCACCTCTAAACTAGGAAAAGAATGAAGAGGGGAAGGAAGAAATAGTGATCATTAGATTTAACATTTGTTTATGTTTTTATCCTATAAATGGAATACAAGAAAAATAAGCTATACCATTTGCCTTCATAAAGGCTTTAAATGTCATCTTAAGAAAACAAGTCCACACAGACCTGCAGTGGTCACTGTATAAATTGTTTACATTCCTAAACATTCAGGGCAAGGGTACACAGTTATTTGCAGGTAGAGACAGGATTTGGAACAGGCTTTCTCATTTGATTGAATACTTTCTCTCTTCCAACTCTGTAAGATCTTCAGGACCCACTGTTTAATCTTGTTTTCTAGTTGGAATTAGAAAGCTGTTCATACATGGATTTTAGGCACATTGATCCGTGTATAAATTTTATCCTCCCTAGCCATGTGTTGAGGCTAATATTTTTAGGGCAACTGGGAAGTTTGATTCCTGTAGTTCTTATAATGTAGCTATAGAATTGGTCAGTTGGGATTGGGAGGCTGCCACTAGGGGGAGCAGGAGTTTTGGAGAGGTTTGGAGGGCTCTCTAGGAAGAAAGGGCTAATTATGGCGAATGGGGTTTGCTTTGCTCTAGGGAAAGAACTGGGGAGAAAAATTCCTGGGGTGTGGTGTGGGGAACGCTCTGTTTTAGGCATCTACTCTATTAAGTTAACTTAATTTGTTAGTAGGTGATTTCTGCCAGCTTGTATTTAAGTTTCAGGTTGACAGGCCTGTTTGGAAAGGGTAGGCACAGGAACATGAAAACCAGAAACAGTCCTCTGGGGCTGATATGGAAGCTGAGAAACCAGAAGATGAGGGGACATGGAGTGGGTATGATTGAAGCCTACAAAACAACAGAACTGTGGTCATATCAGGTAAGGAGGACTCCCCTCCCCACCACATCTCATTTCTCTTCTGTTGTGTGGCTAAAACGTAGTGCTTCAGTTCTTTGACTATACTTTTGGTCAGAAAGTGTGGACTGAGCTTTCTGAGACACCCACACAACACTTCTTCCCCATTCTTTCAAACATATTTCCTATTTTGAAACAACCCGTTCTTTCAGACAAGACTCTGACTCTTTGGCATTAGCTTAGGGGGACGGGGAGAAGAGAAATCCTTCCACATTCGGTCCACTCTCCCAAATTCTTCCCAATGAGTCCAAGTTCTCTTCTGTTATGGTACTGTAGTTCACAGGAATTCTTCCTTCACATGAGAATTCTTTCCCAACTGTTCTACAAAGCTTCTTTCCATAGCTAGGGTTTCATTTCTTCAGCTAGACTCTAAACTATTAGTTCAAGGGTGAGGACTCATGTTTGCCAGAATGTTGCCATGTTGAATAAGTATATTCTTGTTTAAGTGACCTTCAAAGCAAATGGGCTGAAAGTGATCAAAACCAAAATGAACCACGGTGGGTAGTGGACTAGAACTCAAAGTCTGGAACTCTGTGCACTGGGTTCCAAGTCACCTCTATCTATCATGAATTAGTTCTGTGGCTTTCGACAAGTCATTTCTTTTAACTTCTCAATGACAGTTTCTTTGTCCATAAATGAGAATTCCAGAACCTCCCTAGGGTGCTGATTCCATATGCGTTCATGCATTTGAAGCACGTAGCAAAGGCTGGGAACACAATATGTGACAACAGTGAAATTACTCTTTTGTTACTGCTGCAGCCATCGGTGTAACCATTGGTCCTCCTTCATGCCCGGGGTCACACATGACGGATGCTGTGCAGCAATAGGTTAACAAAGTTTAGTGTCTTCTATACAGCCCAGGTTTGCCTGGAACTTGTATTCCTCCTGCCTCTGCTTTCTAGGTGGTTGATGACAGGCTTGTGCCATTCAGTTTAGCATGGGGAGCTGAGTGAGATGAGCGAGTGGATGAGAAACAAGGAGCTTTAAAACAATAGCATAAACTCAGCACATAGAGGAGGGGACATGGGGCTGGCTGTGGGAGAGACCAGCGGTGCAGAAGCAGAGGACGAAGGCCATGCGGCACACTGGGTTGGGCTGGCAGCAATGGCCTCAGTACTATTCTTTACTTTGGAACTTCTGAATCAGAAGGACAAGTTATCCCACAACCAATAAGTGAACAATTTAAAGAAAAACAGCCAGAATCCTGCAATTTAGAAAGGTATAAAACAACTGATCAAAAGAATGAGAATTGGCAAGCAGGGAATTTAGGAGCAAATAGGCAAACTTAAGAGCATGCGTAGAGAACTTAAAAATACTTTGTAGAATGAGGGATGGTTCTTTTCCTTATCTCGAGAGGAACATTTGTTTTTCTGATTATAGACTATTGAGATTAACTTAAAATGTACCACAAGGGGGAATGAGAACCAATGTTTATTACATAGGTGGACATGCTTTAAATCATTTTATTCCTTCACCATGTTACTGGCTTTGTATTATTTCTGAGAGGAGGCAAAAGTAATTTGTTCAGCTATAGTATGCTGGGATCAGGAATGGGGGATGACTTTTGACCCCTTCGGAACCTGACCAAATCCTGTCATCTACAGAGGCCAGGTAGGAAGGAAGACACAAGGACTAACCTCATTTCTGGTATGGGTAATTTGTGCTAACGTTGGTAGTTATTTAGGAAGACGTACAATACAGTGATTCAAGTCTGAATTTTACAAAGTTTGAAGCAGATGAAGAGATCTCTTTAAGACGACCTCCTCTGTGATTTCTTTTTGGAGACCCCAAATCACAGTAGCCCAGAGGCTTGCTGTGGAGACTGAGTTTGTGCAGAAATCTGGGGAACTGACTGAGGTTTGTGAAGTTTCTTATCGCCACTTAGCCGAGGCAACTTCTTAAACCTCCGATGCTCTTCAGGCAGCCATCAACAAGAAGGCATTTACTGCTGAAGCCTCCTAGTTGTGCAGATGGAAGCCCAGAAAGTATTTTTGGAATGGGAACAGCCACCTGACAGCACATTCTTAACCTCGTCCTTCTGCTTCCTGCCAAGATTCTGGCTTCTTTCTCTTTAGACATTCATAGGGGCTTGCATTTGCTAATGTGGATAGCTTTATCTGCTTGCTGGGTAATTCATTTCAAACTATAAGCTCTCCATGAAATGGTCTGAATTTTCTGACTGGTGGGTCGGGTTGTCTTTAAACTCGAGTCAGCATATGTTTTTGTAAATAAAGTCTCGTCGCAACACTGTATACCAGTGTGGATACTGTCGACAGCTGAGGGTGGAACTGAGTAGCTCACACAGCTCATGCCCCAAATGTTCATTATTTGGCCCTTTGCAAGGAGAGTTGGCTGACTTTTCAACATGCGTTTCCAATTTTGATGTGTCTCAGTGATTTCTTCATTTATCAAAACAATACCTGTGATTTACTAAGGACGGTCCCTCTAACAAGAATAAACTAGATACAATGGGACTTGAAGACACTCACTCCCTAGCCTTTGAGGGAAGAACCAGAGCTGACTCTATGCTGCACTTCTTCCCAGTGTCCCCTGATGGGCTCTGCCTGCTCAATTTGTGAGCATCGCTCTGTAACCTCAGCACGCTCCCTCGGGGCTTTTCTTTTGCTGAAGAGTCAGTATTTATTGGGATGGTTCCTACTTCTCTGGCTTGCTATTCTTACACTTCAACTGGGAAAAACATTTATCATCTCCATTTCCTTTAGTTTTGTAAAGGAAAAAAGCCAACTCAAACTGAAACTGGTTTATTTTCTCCCTTCTGTCTTCGCCGCCTCCAGTTTTTATATTATCTACAAACTTGGAAAGTACATTTCATGGACTTATGATTTTTACATATAGCATTATTCACAACTATGGTTCTGAGATTGACCTGGAGGAATTTTTCATCTGATTCTCTCTTCCATTCTGAGACGTTTCCATCTGTGGACTCTCTGTGTTTCCCAAGATAAAGCTTTCCAAATACTCCTTAATCCATCTCCTGTCCAGCCTACTTTGGAATGTTGTCCAATGTATTCTGGCCAGAGCACCACTGAGAGCCTACACATTGTTCTGTAAGCGTAAAGAGATGGTGAAGTGCTCAGCTCTAAATGGGGCATCTATACCATACCCCTAACTCCAAAGCTCAGCAATCATCTCAGCAGAGAGACTGGAAAGCCAATGGCTGTAGGTCTAAGTGACAATGGTTATGAATACTGAAAAATGGGCATCTATCATGTATTGGGAACATTACAGACATTATTTTGGTTCTCTGTTGCTATGGTTTGGATAAGTGTCTTCCAAGGTCCATGTGCCAAAAGTTGGTCACTATCCTTGGGCATTATTGGGAGGTAAAGGACTCTTTAAGAGGTGGAGCCTGGTGTGAGAAATTAGGTCACAGAGATGTGCACTTGAAGGGCTACTAGGACTCAAGTCTATGGAGATTTCTAAGACTATGAGCCAAAGCAAATTTTCCTGTTTTTAAGTTGTCCATCTCAGGTATTTGCCACACTGATTAAAGGCTAATCTGTCTATATCCTTGATGCTCTGAAAGATAAAATGTCATATTAGTGTCTCGTTTTATTGATATCATTTTAATTTAACTAGCAAGAAAAACCAAGGTTTTAAAAGTTAAGGTGGATATATTAAGTGATAAAACTGTGATTTGTGTCCAAGTTGCTCTGATTCTAGCCTGACTGTCATCACTGCCTCTTGTAAACAGATTTGAAAGGAATGAGTGGGTAAGGTGGGCATACTGAAAAGAAAGGAATGGGGACAGGCTTGGAGATTAGAAGGAAGGCATTCCCCAGCACTCTCTTTCTCTAAATTACTGTGCGGGTAGAATATTACCTATGTGCTGTCTCCCACCCCTAAGGAAAAAAAATAAGACTTTCTTCTAAGTACCAGGCTTCCTCATGTTTACCTGCAGTTCTCTTGAGAAGTTCTACAACTTCAGGGCAGTCATGCTTGTATGTTTTAAGGCCTTTATTGGCCTTTATCGAACTATAAGCAGTGTGTGCTACTGGCTCACTTTTGGTATAAAAACGCTAAACAGAGCAAAAATGTCCCTGAAGCTATGGCTTGATCAGTAAAATTTAGATATTTCTGAATGTAAAGAGCAAACTTTATCTGAATTTGGTAAGTCCCTCTCTAGTGCCAATTTAGAGAATGCGACTAGTCCTTTCTGTAAGGAAGTCAGTGTGGGCTTTTCAAGTACTGCTTCTGCAGCCACATTCAGATTGTGGAATACTGAGCTGTTTATATAAGATTATATAAAATCTTAATATCAGACTAGGAGAAGGGCCATATGCTAGCGCTTTCAGCTAGAGGTGTGATAGACCCTACCCAGCTATGAACTACAGGTGACTATGACCTGAATTTCAACTCAAAATGTGATGATTTAAGAAGAATGCTTGAAAAACAATAAATAATTTAGCTTCTTCTTGCTTCTGATCTTGGTCTGTGAATGCATGCACATAGCTCTGTATACATTAAAAGGTAGCACTTGGATGTAACAATTATAATGCTTACTGAGTGCCAAGTGTGTGCCTAACAGTGTGCATATTAGTAGCTGGCTTCATATTGGTGAAGATGAAACTACATACAGAAGAAGACACCTAAGACAGATGGACACAAGGGAAATATAAAAGTCTTATAAACTGGAAGCTAGCTGGCTGGAATACTGAGTGATAATTTATATCAAGTTTAGTTAGCTCTGATGACTTCCTTAAAAACAATAACAAGCCTATGCATTTAACCAATCCCCCCCAAAAATTTTATAAAGAAAATGTAAGTGAGATAAGGACTCAGACTACTTTGGCTTCAAAGTCCATTTCTGCTCCATATTGTGGGGTTTTGAGCAAGCTTGTGAGACATCTCTCTATTGCAATTTCGACATTTGTGAAGTTAGGACAAATGAGTTCCTGAAACTCAATGGAAGAGTTCTCAACATCAGCTGTGACGATAATGAGCATGATAATTCCTTCATGGGTCTGGAGGTGATGGAGGAAAGGAGGTGGGAAGGGGTCTGTGCCCCGTTTTTATTTGATTATATGAATGCTTTCATCATGTGCCCTGTGTCACAGAGTCTTGGGACTTTCTGAAATGGCTCAAGAAGAGAACAGGTGAGCAACATGGCACACTTCTGTTTAGGATAGTGGTTCTCAACCCATAGGGGGCACATATCAGATATCCTGCATATCAGATCTATGCATAATGATTCATAACAGCAAAGCATTCACAGTTATGAAGTAGCAATGAAATAATTTTATGGTTGGGGTTACCACACCACGAGGAACTGTATTAAAGGGTCACAGCATTAAAAAGGTTGAGGACTACCGGTTTAGGAGTAGGCATCACTCTCCAACTCTGCCTATCCTGAACAAAAGCCATACAGACCATGGCCTCCCAGTGATTAGGAGGCTTCTGTTTACACACCAGCATCCACTAGAGATTCCGCTGTTCATTCATTTCACCGTCGTGTATACAATATGCTCTCCGAAATCCGGAGAAAATAAGACATGTTTTCAAACTTCTACCTGTCAGAAGGTAAGTTACAAAGGCTCTGATACACAATGGTAGGGGTTATGAAGACTTCAGACTGGGACACATGGGGGCCTGCATGGGGTCATCTGACCCAGACTTTGGTGCAAGGCTTCTTCTGAGGAAGAAGAGGAATTAGCTAGACACAGTGGAAAAAAGGTCCCATGCAAATTTATAAGCTGCAAGTAACTGGGTTTTGCTTGCAGGCACAGTTCAGTGCCATGAGCTGGGATCTAGTGAGAGATGAGGCCAAAGGGATGGGCAGATGTTAGAGATAAAAAGTGCTGCATATTGTGCAATGGTATTTGGAGCTTATCCTTGAGTGATGACAAGCCGTTCCTAATTTGCTACAATTCCCATGCTACTAAATAGTAAACGTGAATCTGTCAAATTGGGAAGTAGATTGTGTCGCTTATTTTCTGGCCTATTTCCCTAAATGTTCTCCTGATCCTTAGAAACTGAAGCTTCCCTGGGACTCAGCTTCATCCTACAACCTCATTCCATCCCACATTGCACCCAAATGAGTTTCTTCTGGTGGTCTGTAGCACAACAGGCTCATCTCCCCTTAGAGTTTTCATATAACTTTCCCTTTGTCCAGAAGGCCTCTTTGTCCAGTCAGCATATTCTAAGCACTGGTCATCATTTGGATTTTGTATAGATACCACCTTAGAGAGTATGTCCAGAGTGGTCACCAAGGACTTCTCTATCACATATTTAAGTTTGTACCTAAACATGTATTACCATTATTTCATGTTTAATTTTCTGTATCTTCCTTCCCTTCTCTCTTCTCCCTGTTCCATTCTCCCTATTATTTAGTATCTCCTTGGTGTCACTTGCCATTGGACCACTAGAATTAGAGCAGCAGAGAAAGGCTGTGCCACCAAGGAGAGACAATTAATAAGTGAATTATATGACAATCAAACAATCTAAAAATCCTGTAGGTCAAATGCCAGAATTAAAAGGCTCGAGAACAACTGGGAATGAGGGGTCCTGTTTTAGATGGATCAAGAAAGCTCCCCCTGAAATGTTATTGTCCCTCTGATATGAGTTATTGTCCCTCTGACCTGTGTTATTGTCCCTCTGATCTGTGTTATTGTCCCTCTGATCTGTGTTATTGTCCCTCTGATATGAATTATTGTCCCTCTGATATGTGTTATTGTCCCTCTGATATGTGTTATTGGAATAGAACTCTAGATGCAAATCATCTGCAAGAACTATGTACTCCTGTTTCATTTCATTCAACCCTATATCCCCAGTGGGTTGATCTATAGGAGCAATTGGATATATGTTCTGTTCTCATGACAAATACTGCCTTCATCCCTTTGGCTTCCTAACTAGACTGAGTTCCATCAATAGGAAATAAGTCTGCTTTTCCGTCATCCTCAATATCTAGCACAAGATCTGCTGTGGTAGGCCTGGTAGAATAAAGGGAGAAGAAAATAGGGGGTACAGAGAACCAGTCTGTCACAATATACTCAAGACACACTGGAAACTACTGCCTGAGAAGCTGACATGTGCTTCTAAGGATCATGTGGATTTATTTCATAGAGTAAATTTTACATGTAACATGGGTCAATAGTATCTGATTTTTTTAATTCATTCTTTGGTAAAACTAATTTCTTTCATGTCAAGTTTTGGCTCTCTTTCTGCACTGACCTATTCTTAATAGTCTAGGATATTTATTATACATTTTAATAAATTGGAAAGTCCTACAGACCAACAGGCAGCTGGATCTTGCAGACTTCTAAGAAGGAGGATTTGGATGCTAAGCAAAACCAGACTGACTGAGCTAACTCTAACACTGGACATTTCAGCACGTCTCTGTCTGAAGGTGAATGAGCATTTCTAAACCATGACAAAGTGATGAAGACAAGCAGTGACACTCAGCATCGAAGGGGTCCCCAACAGTCCACAGCAAAGTGGCCCCCATGGCAGTCTTGTGACTCACACATGCTCAGAGCAGATACATTTATTCTCCTTTCTCAACTAGAATTTGGAAAATCCAATAGAAAACCAAGTTGCAGCCTTATTTGTTAGTGGCCAGCAAATTGCAAACATTGTAATGCCAAATATCAGAAACAGAGCCTCAGGTTTGGTTCTCAATTGCATGCAATTAGTTTATATTGCAAAGCATTTTCAAGGCTAGATCTAGGGAAGAAAACCTCCATGGTAGCAAACACTGCATGAAGTGTACATATATATATNTATATGCAGGCAAACACTGATACATCTAAAAAATAAATTAAAAAATACCCTGTTTATCCATAGCCTCCAGTACATTCATTCCTCTTGATGCTACCATGCCTTTCAAACACTGTCCTGAGTGACTGACAGTCAAGTCCTTCTCTTTCTTGGCTTAGATTCGTCCAGCTTTAGTATCCTGAGCACCTAGTTACTTATTAGCCACCTCTAATAAGCCATCTCCATCTTAAGCCTAGTGGAGTTAGATGCTCAACCCTGGTAAGGTGAATTAAAAGGCCGTGGTAGTGTTTCCCAAGCTAGTTCAGGAATCACTGGTGTTTCTGAACACATTAAGCCTCCCCGCCCTTTTTTTTTTTGTGTGTGTATGATCAAAAGAGTATTCTGAAAGCATTGCACATGACAATGTCCTCTTGGAAAGTGAGAACACACATTGGGATGCTTAAATGAGTTAAGAAAAGTGAAAACCCCCAAATAATTTCTAGTTGGGGAATAGTTAAGTGCTTTTAGGAGCAGTAATCAGCTGTTAAAAAGGCGCCACGGCACGAATCTCTACACACTGTTATAAACACATGGAGTAAAAACCCAGTCAGAGGTTCTGAGCATGGCTAACATCCCATTAAAACCCAAATCCTAAGTGTGTAGATGGCTTTATATAATGCAATAAAATACACAAAATCTCTAAAAGGATGTATACCAAATTGTTATGAGTGGTAGTCTCCGGGGAGTAAGACTGGTGATGAGGGAAAGCTGCACTTTTTACTTTATAGGTTTGAATATCATCTGAATTGTTTTTATAGTCATTTTATTATTTTGATAATAAAAATATCAAGTGATATATTAAAACTCAGACATAAAGTGCAGCAGTAAACACATCTGCTTAGCTTTAACAGAGTACTTTTCAAATTCATGTGACCACTGAACCCCGATTTCTGGAGCACTCAAAATTGACGTGTGCAGGCAATAATGAAGTCACTATGCCCAAGGCCTTCCCCTGGCCTTGTCAACAATTGGACTTTGAGCTTCTGTGGTCATTTATACATGAGTGAAAGAGGTTACAGTGACCTTGGAGGTGGCCTGACAAATTGTCAGTACTCCACGCTACCCTAGAGCCGTTATAAAAGTGATGAGAACACTTTGAAAATGCAGCATTGTTCTTGTTACATAGGCAGTGCTAAAAGCATAATTATTGTTGTTTCTACTACCATCGTTGATTTTAGTTTTACGAATGGCTCTGGTCCCAGGAGCCCAATAATAATACATGCTGTCATCCCAACAATAACACACCCCAGACAGAGGCACCATGAAACAAGAGGATGGATAATCACAGGTATAATGGAGGATAAAACTTCCTAGAACAAAGAGCCTGGTGCAGCCTGGTCAGACTGCAGGATTGCCTAGGGAGTAGCTGGTGCTAGCTAGCTGCCCTCTCTCCAGCCCTGAGAAGCTAAACAAATGTAGAGATGGTCCTCATGTCCATCCAAGCTTTTCAATGGCTCAGCCCATGAGGCAGAAGCACAATAACGTTGTGGCTTGGAATGGTGTCCTTTCAAGACAATGACCCAACATTCAAAACATTTCCTAGGGAATCTCATTCATATTTGGGTTCCTAAGGGGCTGGGGAATCAGTGCTAATCATTTATAAAGATGGTGCTATAGTGTTCGGAGACATTAAATACTTTGTTTTTCCTCTAATACTATCTACCGGAAACATGTCTGGAAGCTAGGGGTGATTCCTGCACACTGCCCATTTTCTCTTTCCAACCCTTCCCCTTAGATCAGGATTCTATGAGGCTCACCTGTCACTGAACTGAACCGCTTCTCCGTTCCTGGTCCAGTGGATGGTAGGCCTTGGGTTGCCAACGGCCTCACAGTGCAGAAGCACACTCAGGGTCCCGCTGGCTAGAGCCACAGTCTGCCCCAGGTGGGTGACCACCTCGGAGGCTGAGAGCTGCTGCGCCGCTGAGATCTTTCTCAAGATGGTGGGCTTGCGGTGAGGCCTGTGGGAGCTGCCCCCGGCCTCCGCAGACGAGCTCCGTAGGGAGCTGCTGAAGCTAGAGACGTGTTTATGAGGTGGGATGGCCACGGGAGGAAACCTCTGCTCAGAGGGCTTGTGAAGCATGTCTTGATTCTCCAGGTGGCTGCGGAAGATGTCCTGGGCCAGCTGGGCCACCAGGTGCTTGCTGTAGAGTTCTCGTAGCTCCTCGGGCTGCTGCGACAGGTTCCTGAGGATGTCATCTAGGCGCTTCTGCTCAGCCACCATGGTGAAGGGGAGATGCAAGAGGGCTTGTTCAGTATTGGGATCCTCCTCAGAGGATGCGTTCCTTTCTGCGGAGTCCTGCACCTCCCAGGAGCCCAGGAGCTCTCCCGGCCAGCCACCCTGCTCTAGCAGCCTAGACACAATGTCGTCATAGCGGTTTCCAGGGTCTGCCGAGAGGCCGCGCTTTTCAGCCTTGCTGCCATTGGAGAAGATGCCATTTTGGTGTTTGTGGGTTTGCAAGGCCTCCTTTGGATTGGCCTTCCTCACCTGCAGGGCCTCCTCCTCCTCACTCCAAAGGCTCAGGGGCTTGGCCACGAGCTTGCTGTTTCTTCCAATGAGCTTAATTACAAATTGCTCCCGGGCGGGCCCTGCGGAACAGGTGTAGATGCCTGCGTCTGAGGGCTTGAGGCGATGGATCTTCAGGTAGCCAAAAGGGGCAATAGTGACGTGAGCGGAGCTGATGCTGTGCTGGCCGTCCTTCTCCCAGGTGATGAGGGGCTTGCGGAACCTGCGTGTGGGACACCGGAGCACCACAGTAGTCTTGGGGAGCAGGTAAGCGAATCCTCCCACCACAAAGTGCAGTTTCCTCTGCCTGCGGGTCTGGATGTATATATTTCGGGCAGCGGCAATGTGAGGGCTGTGCTTCGTGGAAGGCCTTCCAGGCCCTGGTTTGACAGGGATGCCAGACCGAAGGAGAAAGAACCAAGAACAGGGAAAAAACCAGAGTGAGATCGGACTACAAGAGAGGGCAAGAGACAAAGGGGAAGACCTCTTCTGTTGATTTTGGCCAGGGCTGTCATTTACTACCTCCTGTTTACCTGAAAGGAGTTGACTACCAGCTGTGGATCATCATGCTATCCCACCTTCAAAACCTGCTAATGAGGTGTGGTGTGGAGCAGCCACAAGCACAGAAACTGAGGGGTGGAGGTTCCTGGAGCCCAGGGAAAGACAGTTCTCATTAAAAGCATTTAAAGAAGAAATTCGCATCATAAAGAGAGGCAGAGGATGAAAAGGAGCACATTTCTCTGCTAAATGTCTACCTTCTGGGCCATTCAAAGAACCAGTGCCCTAATGTACATGAAGAGGGGACCCCAGAAGTGTTAAAACTCCAGGGATTAATAACACACAGAACAAGAGTGTTTAGAGCAGTTTAAAACCCCAAACTGGATAACATTAGACTTCATTAGGAACGAGCAGCCTTCAGTTTGCAGATCTCAGTATGCCAGCAAAGGGACCTTTGCTCTCCCCTTGCCAGCTGTTTTTCCAGGGGAGAAGAGAACTCAGGCTGGACACTTGACTGTTTCAGATTCCCTTTCCATCTCCAGCTGGGCACTCCAGCCACAGGGGTCCTTGGGCTCTGCTGCCCCACAATGCCTCCCTCCTCGGGGGCTCAGGGAAGGTTCTTGCCTGGTGGCTGTGGCTGCGGTTATATGGGGTTCCACAGCCCTGTGCCCAGAGCTCTGACATACTCACTTGCACAAGTTGTCAGCATGCAGGGTCTGATGGAGGAAGAGAAGGGCAGGGGAGGGCACAGGGTGGAATTGACAACTGTGGAGACCCCGGTTTTCAGCACCCTCCGGCAAATGGCGCTTCGAGTCTGGGTGCCCTCCCCACAGCTCACAGAGCACTGTTAGAGGAAGAAAGGATGCATGAATGCAAAGCCTATGAACTGGAGTCTAATGGTTGTTTTGTATCGTCCCTTAAGTTCACTATGCTATGCCCGGAAAAGTCTCCGCCACTGAAAGAAATCTTCACAGCAATGTAGAATATCTGTCTTGCAGCTACACTTTGTCCCCACCCCGCTCCCCCGCCCACTACTCTGTATTCTAAGGGTTCCTGTGAGCATTTTATCCAGTTTTAGATACATAGTGTTTAGGCTTTAGGGTCACAGGAATACAGAGTTCCATGTTCTAATCTTAGCCCAGTATTTCAGTAGCTGGAAAGTTACTGCAGCTCTCTGCGCTGTTTCTGCTTTCCAAGCCTCTGAGTTAATGAGAGATTACAAGAAAAGACAATGCTAACCCAGTAAATGATGTCTCCCATTAGATAACTGTTTCGAATCTACTTGTGCGGGGTGAAGTGCCTTGTCTCCAGGAGCAGTCACTCAAATGAGGAGGCACAAATCACATGCATTTCTCAAAGAAAGTAAGACTTTAGGGAAATGCAAATGAAAAGGACAACGCGATATCGTGTCACAAACACAGAAATGACTGTATAAGAAAGAAAAACAATAGTAAGTGTTGGTGAGGGTGTGGAAAAATGAGAACCCTTCCCCCCATACATTGCTGGTGGGCATGTAAAATGAGATGATCCCTGGTATCCTCTTCCAGGCAAAAGAGTTTAGGAGTTTTGATAGAAAGAAAATGTACTACAAGACCCAGTAATTTGTCTCATACCTATCTATTTCTGAGAAACGAAAGCATACATCCACATGAAGACTTGGGTGCAAATGTTCACAACTGCACTGATGTTATTTAACAACATTCAACTACTTCTGATAACCAAGAAGTTTAGAAAAACTTACTGCCTGCTAATTGTTGAGTGGATAAACAAAGTATAGGTTTAGCTATACCGATGGAACATCATCCAATCATATAAAGAAATATGGTCCTTTTTAAGTGCTATAACATAGACAAACCTTAAGAACAATAGCCTAAATTGAATTTTATAAAAGGCCAATTATATGTCAATAAAGTTGTTTATAGAAGAAACAGCAGTTGAGAAATTTAGTTGAAGTGTAACAGTGGAAGGCAGCTTCTGAGACGCTATGAAATGAATGCTAATAGTTACTAGAGGTTTCCTGACCTGCGCCTTGAAGATGGGGAGAGTTTGGGAGGAATAAGCACAGCAGGCTTAAGCATGGCGAGCAGAGATTCCTAGAACCAAGGAGAACTCGGTGCACAGGTCCAGTGTAGGCTTGGGGCAAAACCAAGCTAGTTTTACTGACAAGGGGCTGAAGTGAGTGCGGTCAGGAGCTTAAGAGGAACTTTGGGCCTGAATTTGGAGACTTTTCATTTTCAGACAGGTTTGGAATTGGTCCACAGAGCAATGGGAAGGCATGAAGTGAGGAGCGATTTGATGAAAGAGGTGTTTGAGAAGGTGAATCTGGCAACACTGCAGAGCAGAGGGGAGGGGAAGCGGGACCTAATGGAGGGGCCACCACAGCCTGGCTTGAGAGGATGACGGCATGAACCTGGGTCATGGCAGCGTGCCACTGGAAAAAGGACAGTAAAAACAACAGAAAACCGTCTTATACTTTGAAGTTTTATATGGGAGTATGTTGAAATGATACTGGTCTGCGAGACAGATTGTGATGTCTGTCACCCCAAAAGAAATTCAAGATGTTGAGGACCAGTGCAGGTTGAGATCAGACCCCTGCTTGTGTTGCCTGATGACTACGAAATCCAGATTCTATCTGACATCTGTTCAACTGTAAATGACAGTACCAGATCCAAGGGTCAGGTGGGAGAAGACAAAGAGCCCAATGGCCTTAAAACATGGCCTTTTTTTTTTCAAGTGGAAAAACAGACCGCTAGCCAGACTTCAGGTCAGCTGTGACTTTAGGAGACTAGTGCCACCCCTAGCATCAATTTCCACATCTCTTGATGTAGGAGTGTCTTCTATCTATCTGTTCCTTTCATTGGTTAATTAATAAGGAAAACTGCTTGGCCTAATAGGTCAGAACATAGGTAGGTGGGAAAGACAGAACAGAATGCTGGGAGAAAGAAAGCAGAATCGGGCAGACACATGAAGCTCCGTCCCAAGGTGGACGTAGGTTAGAATCTTCCCGGTAAGCCACCACTTTGTGGTGCT
>LOEQ01002833.1:118838-132424 GCA_001685075.1 Bramus lutescens | reverse complement strand
TCTCTCTCTCTCTCTCTCTCTCTCTCTCATTTACATTCAGGTTTCGCTTATAAAAGCTTGCATCATCTTTGCTTAATAATTTTCTTCAGTATGTTTACATGGATGAAAAAGTGTCTTTATCAATTTCTAAAAACCATGGGAGATGAAAATTTACAAGAGGAAAGGCTTCAAAGTCTTTGATAACTTTGTTACCATGTTGGATGACTTGGTGAGGCTTCAGCTCCTTGAGAGGCAGCATGCAAATGGGAATGTTTATAGAGGAGAGAAAGCAAGGGAGATTCAATAAAATTAAATGAAAAATATTTGTCTTCATGAATCATTTAAATCAGATTCTGGTATGAAAAGGTAAATCTCTGGTAAAAGGTATTTTAAAATATATACTATAAAAACAAATAATAAAGATACCATTTATTCTGCATATATTAACTGCCATACATGATTTATGGCAAGGTTGTGGCTTCATTATTTTTATGTGAAATTTAAGAAATATGCAATAAAGAGACCACTTAAAAGCTAAATTTCTGTGCATAAATATGCTCATGTGACCTGTACTTTCAAAGATTTCCCCATGATTAGCAGGTCAATAAATTCTGCCTGCATTAATATTTTTAAAAATGTTTCATTTGGTAGTTTAATTTTGAGTTGAGTTCATTTCCTTGATACTTCAAACCATATTATTGCCCACAATACAAAATGACATTTATTTTCTGTTTCTAAGATCAGCCTTCCAGGTTGACCATGGTATGAGCTGCTTATTATGCTTATAGTTCATTTCACCCATGTCTTTACTCATTTATTCTTTTACAAAGCACTTTGGTACCTATAGTGATATTTTATTTATGTTTTATAAATAAAACTTGCCTGAAGAACAGAAGGTAACACTAAGTCACTAGAGGTGAGGCAGTGGTGGCACACAACTTTAATCCTAGGATTTGGTAGACAGAGGCAGATGGATCTCTGTGAGTTCAAGGCTACCCTGGGCAGAAACAGATCCAGTGGTGGTGGCTCACACCTTTAATCCCAGCTCTAGAGAGGAATATAAGGCAGGATGAGACAGGAACTCGCTCTCCTTCAATCTGAGGATTACTTAGAGATAAGAGCTCTCTAGTGACTTGACTGCTTTGCTTTCTGATCTTCAGGTTGAACCCCAATATCTGCCTCTAGGTTTTGATTATTTGTGCTACAGGTACCCACTGAACACAATGGTAGGTGCTGGGGATTTTAGATGAATGTAAGTGGTTCTTATGTTATTGGGATCTATCATCCAGTGAAGGAGAAAACTTTACTGAAAAACACAATCAGTTTTACAAGGAGAGACTACATGAAAGAATGTAGTTTTATGGAGAGGCTGATGGCAGTGCCGAGGAAAAGGCAACGCTGGGGAAAAGAATCTAACCATGTGGACAGACACCCAATTTATGCAGTACCATGGCATGGTAACATAGCTCTGAGTAGGCCTGAGGATGAGGCCTGGGGATCATGAGACTGCATTGTCAGATAAGGGGTAGAGAAAGAAAGGTCTTTGAGTATAATCTTAAAACCATGGGGTACCTGTAGGGGGTTTAAAGAGGGTGATAACCGGATGAAGTTTGTAGGGAATGACTTAGGCAGCATAGGCCAAAGGGTTTCAAAGAACACTGCCAAATAAGATATTAATTGGTATTTTCTGTGTAGCAGTTTCCTCTGAGATAAAACTGTCCAACTGGGGGGACACTTGTTAAGACCCAAATTAAAAGAGAGGTAAAACGGTTGGATGTTCTAAGGAATAGGTGTGAGGATGGGGATGTGATGAGGTGTGTTCCATATTCCATACTGCAGGAAAGCTGTTCAACTCAGGAATTAAACAACTCAAAAGCTCCAGGAAGTCCTGGAACTGACCAGATGAATTATGCTCCCCTTCCCGCTCCACACACATAGCCATAAGGATTGCTGAGTGATATTCTCAGATAAGCTGAACTTTCTGGAAATAGAGACCAGTCCAGCAGCCTAGAAAAAGTTCAGTCCAATTGAACTATCTGGAAGGGACACTCACCAACCTGTTGAGCTGCCTGCAGGCTATGCAATGTGCTCCAGGTTTGTAACTTTGGAGAGCTGTCATCTATGCTGGGGTGGACTTTGTGATGATGCAGTTATCTCTGAGTCACTTCTGTTTCTATAAGTGACCCTTCACCCACATTCCTATCAATAACCCCAATGAAACTCATTGTTTCAACCAATCAGACTCTAACAGTATTAGTACTTTGGTCTATTGCTGATTACCTACCTGGGATAAATAGATTTTTGTTGTTCATACCTATCCAGGAAATGTCTGTCACATTCCATTGAGAAAAGACTTCTTGATCAAATTTGCCTAAATACCACTGCTTGCCAAACTCTTATTTGATGGCTTTCAGCACGTGACATTTTAAATGTCCAATAGGAGGTTTGTATTAAGGAGTCACTGATAGCAGATTGGGGAGTACTGATGCGAGCTATGCAGGACAAGTCTGTGTGGAATTGTGTAGTTGCTGGGGTGAGGATTTGATCAGGGTTCTGGGAGAAAGCTGAGGAAGGGAGAGAGCGAAGACAGTTGCAAGAAGTGAATTAAACTGACCACAAGAGTTCACTGAGTGTGATGGATCCATGGGGCCGAGAAGGGCATCAGCTCCCAGACAGGGAAGGGCTGGCTAGTGGTGACAATATGTGGCAGTGATCGACGGAGAATGGCCAAATTCGCTGGGAAGGGTAGCCAGATACATAGGGCTCACTGTAGATCTTTGGGAGTTGAGGCAGTTCAGCAATGTAAGAGGAGATTGGGAAATTCCTAGAGGTCAAAACTGAGCCTCACTAAAGTTAGGATGCAGAGAGAGAAAGGATCTAGCACTCAGATTTCACTGAGAAACTTAAAATGAGGGTACCATTTTGTATATCAGCTTTACTTTGTTCGCATACTATGAGTTAAGCCTTCCTAACTGTAGAAGCACAGGGTTCCTCAGTGAGACTTCTGGGTTAAATAGACTGTTACGATGTGACACCCAATAGGATCCACAGTGATTAAGCCAAAGAACTTTCTTCTAGTAAATAAAAACAAAACCGTTCCACATGTGAAATCTGACTTTTGATCTCTGTGCTGTTACATTTATTGCTGCTTCTAAAGATAGTAATAAACATTCTCTTCAAAGCACTACTGAAAACAATTAACATTCTAACAGTTTTAGGGAATAAATTCTTCAATAAATATGACTCCTAACTTACATAGGTTTATATTTTAATCACAGAGATATAACATAACTGATGATTACTGTGATAGAATTTAACCCTCTAGGCTAGACCAAAAGGTGTGTGTGTGCGTGTGTGTGTGTGTGTGTGTGTGTGAGTGCGCACGCATACATGTGCATGCGTGAGCGCATGTGCATGTGTAAACCTAGAAAATGAAATTTTTACTTTCTGGAGCATGGTTATCATTAAATTTCCCCTTTTCCTTAATATCGCCAGGAGAGATTCCTTTCTTATATGGCATGTAGTTTAGCTGTGTAAAAACACAGCTAAAGTACGTGCATTTTTGAATTGTGACCCTGATAAAAGAAAGGTTTACAGGGCAATGGCGAGCTTTAAGCCGGGGTGGAGTGTGTGCAGGGCTGTGGTGACTACTCCTATCTTCTCAGCACAGATGTGTGCAATATGTCTGTACACTTGGGTGGATGCAGTCCTGGACATAAAACATTTGCAGTGCAGGAAAATCTAAGTAACACCCTGAGCAGGCCGGTTCATTTCCGCTTAACCCTTCAGCATCTCTCTCCTCTTTTCCTTGCTCCCTTAAAAACGTGACTTTCAGAATCAAATCCAATGGAAGCATGCAGATGTGTGTGTATATGATGCCATGTTTGGTTGTGGTGGTGGAAGGGTGACAGAGGGCAGGTTATCAAACAAAGGACAAATGCCACTGGAGATCAAGTGCTCAGCCAGCTGACTTTTGGGCAGAGTGTGGTTGGCTGGGTAATATGACCAGGACAGTTTCTAGGTCTTGGTCCCTGGGACTGGTAAACACATTTCTTAGACTAGTCAAAGGGACTTGGCTAACACAGTAACAGTCCTGCATAACCAGGTACGTTTATGTAGGCACTGTGTTCCTCATAAGAGGAGGGTTAGAGTCTGGTCAGATATGAGAACAAAATCAATGTCTGGAGGTGTCCACTCTGAAGGGGAAAGGCTGGAACAGGAGAAAATAGAAGACGGAAAAGAAAAAGGCATAGGCCTTGTCTTGGAGCCCCCAGGAAGAAAGCATGATTGCTGCCTCGTTGATTTTAGGACAGTAAAACCCATTTCCAGATTTGGATAAGGCAGTGTATTTATGTTGTTTTAAGACGTCAGAATTGTGGTAGTGTATTATAACAGCCACAGAAAACTAATACACAGATTAAAGAAAGCTCCACACACAGGCAATGGAGGTAAACTTCAGATTTAAAGTTGTGTTCTCAGATTTCTTCACAATTTAATTATGCAGAGTAAATAGTAAAGACAGCTTGGGAAAGGTACATTGAATACCAAACTCAATAATGGGGTTTAAAGTCTCTTGGTCCCCTTTGTTCCTGAGCAGCTCAAGATGGGACAATTTCAACCTCCCTGAGCCTAAGGTGGCCAAGAGAATTAAGAAGGTGCATGCATAAGCTGCAAAATGAGCAATCCTACATAAATCTGGAGTGCATGCTGAATCCTGAAATAGAGCAAGTATCCAATGTATGGGCATGTGTCTCTCCTCATCTTCTCTGCTCCATCCACCTGCTTTAGGTGTCAGGGGTCCTCCTGGGACTTGGTCTTGGCTTCATTGACTCCAGCATTTAGTCATGAGTCATGGGCCACACCTGACCAGGTGAGGATGTGGCTGTTCAGCGGCAGCTACATAGCTTCGCTGTGGGAGATGTATCTGGTGTGTGTGTGGTGGGGAGTTTCCTGTCAGGGTCTAACAGACAGAGGGGAGGGAACATACAGGAGACAGACAGCAGCCAGATGGCAGCTGTAACGAGAGGTGGGGCGGGGTGGATGTGCAAGGGACATGAGGGGCTGACAGGATTGTACTTACTGGCTTATTATCTGGCCATGGTGGGTTTCTGAACACCATCTTAGTAGAAGATGGCCATGATCAAAGTGTTTCAAGGCTAATGTGGTAAGACCTGCCTGGGACCCTCAGTCACAGGCTGTAACCCTCTAATGCGAGAGCTCATCTCTTGTATGATTTCTAATACTTGTTTGCAGACAATGCCAAAGATGAAAACAAGAAAGAACTTAATATGTTAGAGAAGACACAGGGGGCCAATGCAAGGGGAATTTAATAATAAAACATCTAAATATATACTGGCAACATTTTCAAGTTAAATTGATAAAAATAAATATCAAATTAATTATTTTTTCCCCAAGAGACAGGGTTTCTTTGTGTACTTCTGGATGTTCTGGAACTTACTCTGTAGACCAGGCTGGCCTCGAACTCATGAACATCTGCTTGCCTCTGCCTCCCAAGTGCTGGGATTAAAGGCATGCACCATCACCACCTGGCCAAATAAATTCGTTACATAAGACAAATATTAAAATGTGAGGGATGCATACTAAAAGATGGATCTCTGACAACCAAATCTGGAATTAGATTTCTGCTTTTGTCTAAAGCAAAAGTTTAACAGACATACATGGAGCCTAGGCTTGGTCCCCTGCAGAACTGCATAATGTATAAGTATTGGCTATTAGCCAATTTTAGGCAAATGGTCTACAAAGAACAAAGGATGCTGTGTTCCCATCTAGCAGATGGCGATTTATATAGTACTGTACTTTTCTAGGAAAAAAACCCCCATACATATATGGTTGGTGGCAACCCGAGATCAGCCACAAAGGATGAAGTCTCTCCACTCCAACAGGCCCATCAGGTTGCTTCTCAGTCTTAAAGCAAGGATTGGAAATCCCTATCTATTGTTTTTTCATTTGAAAAATTAAAAAGGCTGCAGGCTGGGTGCTGAAAGGAGCCCTTGGCAGTCTACTGGGGCCTGTAAGGACCACGACTGCACTCCAGGTTCCCTTATCCCAGCCAAGACGGTGGAGCAATCATAGGGTTAATTAGGCAAGGGGCTGTCAATAGCTGATACCCTAACTCATGTGCCCTGAGACCACAGCCCTTTAGCTCAGGGATTCCTGAACTTACTACATACCACAAAACAACCACACACAACAAAAACAATGGGTTTCTTTTCAGAGGTGGTCAGTATTAGCTGATTGTATTGAAGAGCTTACTTCAAGAAGGTCCGGGAAGCCAGAGAATAAAAATATTTCTGCTAAGCTTAATTAGATAGTAAAAGTGGCCGATGATCAAACTATTAATGGACACTCTTTTGAGGGTATACTCACTATGACTTTCAAATTCTTTATTTTTAGAGTTTTAAGCTTGGTATACAAGGATATACATAAGAGAAATCACTAGCTGAAGAGGTGTTTAGTATTTGTTTCCTGATTTGAAAAATAGGCCTAATCTTGTTTCATCCCTAAAGGGTTTTCTCGTGGCATGAAACTGAATCGGCTTCCAAAATAGATCCATGTCTTCTTAGGTCAAGGTAGATGGGCTTTGCTGTGTAAAAATGGATGCCGTGGGTATGCACTGGCAATGGTGGCAAAGCTATGCATGTGGGATGTGCACCAGAATTGGAAAGCACACTGGGCCAAGATCATTATTCAGCAACACGTGTGGCTATGGATATGAAGGCAGTGTTCCCCTGAAAGCTGTTACAAAGGCTACTTTATGATCCATAACTGCACACAGATATATCACGGAGATACAAAGCCAGCATTTCCTGGCCCGTAGGGAGGCGCTCTGTGTATAATCATTCATTTTGTCATAGAATAAAACACTATTCATAAAGTGCTCTTCACATAAAGACCAACTACAAGCTACCCATAATCCAGAGACTTAGAAGTCGAACAACGGAAACCAATGAGAGGAGAGTCCTCACTTTTCTCCTGGCACGAGCCAACAGTGCAGCCTAGAGCCAACAGTTCTCTCCAATTAGCAGCAGCTCAATGCAAATGTACTAGAAGTCAGGAGACCCAGGCTCTCTAGGATGCATCTGGGTTATAGCTGTATCTTTCACAAATCAAGAGTTCTCATGTGGTGCTTGCTTATATAACCATGGGATGTGTGGGCACAAAAAGTGGGGTGAAGGCCACCCCTTAATTTGCAACTTGCATAATTCTTAGTTTCCTCAACCCTTAAATGAGGATAGTATTCCTGGATTGATGTGAGAATTAGCTTCAAATCCATGTAGCATGATGTGTATTTCTTAGTAAGACACTGGTTCATAAACTGTTCAAAATATATTGCATCCACTTGACTTCCAAAAACTATCACAGAGTAGCACGGGATTAATGGACTCAGCCATAACATATACAATATTTTAAAGGAAATTCATGGACAATGTTTATTTTTAGCTTTTCTTTTATATAGTTACCCCTCATAATTGGATGGGACTGGTTCTGGGATGCTCCTAAGATTTGATGCTAAGACCCCAAATACATGGATGCTCTAGTCTGAATATGAAATGATATATTTCTATAACCTATGCACCCTCCTTATAGGTAAAATGTCTCTACATTATTTACAGTACCAAATAAAACACAAATACTATGTATTGATTAAGAAATTTTTAAAAAGTCTATACATGTTCAGCATAGATACAAACACCACTAAAAAGGCCTAACTAAAAAACATACGGTCTATACTGGTTAAATCTGTGGGCACACAAACTACAGATCCCAAGTGTTGACCCTATTGTAGTGTTTTGCTCACTCATTGCTGTTTTATGTTTACTAAATTATCAGTACGTGGTAACCAGGGAGAAGGAAGGAGGAAACATGGAAGCCTTGGCTGCTTGGAAGTAGCAGACCATCTCTTGGCTGTGAGGGAAGGATGTACAGACAGCTCTCCTCTCTCCTCAGCTGTGTGACTATAAAATTACCATCCTAACTGGGACACTTGTAGAGTTTACAATAGGCGCACACAGGGATGCACAGCCCTTCCAAACACTGGCTTACATTTGTGACCATAGTTGTCACTTTAAAGTTATGTGTGATGTCCTAATTAAGAACAAATTGCAACACAAGGTTTCATCCAAACAACCAATTTAAAACTTTTTCTGTCCTTTAGAGGCATGCCAAAGGTTATTTCAAGTTTGAGACATAATAATTTTAATAATACATCACAATACGGCAGTTGCATTTTTATTGCTGATTTGGTGTGTGTGTGTGTGTGTGTGTGTAAAATCCAGAAATTTTGTAATGGGGCTGATAGTAAATAGTTTAGCTTTTGTGAGCTATATGGCCTTTGTCACAGTCACACAATTCTGCCCTTTAAGAAAAAGAAATCTGTGACATACAATATGTAAAAAGGACAGTTAGGTCTGTGTTCCAATGAAACTTTATTTACAAAAAGGCAGAAGGTTAGGGTTAGCTGTCGGACTTCAATTTGTTGTCTCTTGCTTTAAAACTATGGCTTCAGACTTTTAGAATTCATAAGACCAGCAAAAATTTTAAAAAAATCTGAAATTGGCTCAGGATTTCTAATGTAGATGAACTAGTAAGGACATCCTTTGTGTGTGTGTGTGTGTGTGTGTGTGTGTGTGTATGTGTATATATATGGATATGACATTGGGAGGGGAATGTATTGAGGGGCCATGGGAAAACTGGGAAAGAAAAATGGGGGGTAGATATGATCATATTTCATTGTATACATGTATAAAATTCTCAAAATAAAGAAGAAAAGTTACCTTAAACCCCAACTATTAGAATTTTAAATAGCAGAATCTGGACAGGGCATAAATTCAGAATAATTTTATCTTTATGGAAAACCTACCATAGTGCCTTTAATTGCAAATGGTTTCTTGCTTGGTGACAATTGATGTCAAGAACATGCCCAGATCTACAGATGGAGAGTGTGTGTGTGGTGCTTTTGGAGAACCCTGGGCTATCTCACGGTAGAAAGGACAAGGTATTTACAATGAAAAAGCCTAAGTTTGGGGAAGGTTGGAGAAGAGCTAAGGAGGGAAAGATAGCAGAGCTTAGGTATACCTTTAAGCTATTCCGGAAAAAAATGTCCTTTCGTGTTGAATCACTGCTACCAATAAACACTGCATTTGGAAGTAACGTCAGGACTCACCAGTTGCCACAGCTCAGGGTACCAGGCTGGGGGGCAATTGAAGCGGTTGCAGGCCTGTACTGTGCTCGGTTTCGGGTGGTGACACAGCTCATCAGCAAGGACAACCACCTCGTTCATCTCTCTCGAGAGTAAGTGGGAACAGACAACATCCCTGGTCTGCAGGCCAACCCCACAGGTGAGACTACATGGGCTCCACTTGCCAATTTCCCACCTGGGAAGAAATAAGACAGGAAAGAGCCTAATTAAGTTCCTGTGTGAACACTTTACAGTTGAAGCCCGTCGTTGGGAGTGGGGAAGGTTCTCCAAGAGGTTTGATTAGGGATTGGGTCATGAGCTCCAAACCCAATCATCCCCTTTGTGCTTAGAGTTCATTTAGACTACAGCAAAGAAGTCCACAGGACAGCCAATGTTTATTTGCAAGAATCACCAGTAAAAGTTGCAACTGTGGCGACTACATCTATTTTGACAGAACATATAAACCTCATCCAAAGAGGTGGGGGAGAATGCTAGATGTGCACATAAAAGATTTTCATATTTTCAACAGTGTCTAGAAAGGCTAGAAAATGCTTCTGTGCTTATTTCTCTAGCCTCCATTGTGTGTGAGGTGGAAACATTTGCGCTTCTTATTCTTTGGTTTCAAAGTGAAGGGTTGCTGGTTTCAACTTCCTTTAAACTTATGCCTCTGTCTTATGCATAAATATCATCACTGCTGGGGCTGGCTAATGTATCAGAAGCAGAGACTGAAAAATAGATCAGAGAAGTAAGGAGTGAGTGGCTCATTATCTGGACAGAGAAGACGAATACACAGATGAGCTGAGCGCATGAATGGCAGGCTCCAAATGGACATGTCTGGAGAAGTACATTTACTGTGATCTAAGGGCCTATAAAACCAGTCCCACTGTGTTTCCCTGTCGACTGGTCTTCCAAAAGTTCCAGCAATAAGGACAAAGTTCAGTTGCCTGGACTCTGACTCAGAAGTGTTCTCTAATGGTTAGTTTTCGGTCTTCTGTTCACCATTTGAGACATATAGGTTCTATAAAAGGGAGCTAGCCAGGAAAAGCCCAGTGGGGCATCCTTTACTACTAGGCCTGTCAAGGTTTTCTAGTGAGCTCAGAAAATTGTTT
This sequence comes from Bramus lutescens, assembly GCA_001685075.1. Classification (NCBI taxonomy): domain Eukaryota; kingdom Metazoa; phylum Chordata; class Mammalia; order Rodentia; family Cricetidae; genus Bramus; species Bramus lutescens. The sequence continues at coordinate 122,137 of LOEQ01002833.1, read as the reverse complement.
CAAAAGCCTTTAGCCTTAACGATTTTCCACCAGTTGTAACACTGAGTAGAAAATCCCATTTTTTCTTGCTACTCTAACCCCCCCACCTACTTTCCTTCCACCTTCATCAACACTACGATGAGCAATAATTGCAATCAACTCTGTTGCTATTTCCATTTATCCCTCATGGCTCCCTAGTACCATCTTCTTTTGCAAACGGAGCCAAGGTCTTGGAATAATTTTTGCCTTGTCTTCCTGTTTCAGAATGTTTTCCATGTTTATTTCATATGCATTTATATCTGCTCCAGGCATGGGTCATTGTTTTCTCAACTGGGTTATAGTTTTTCTGCCTTTCAAGGGCCCTGTCTATCACCTCAGGTAGAGCCTGTGTTGGAGTGTGTTTATACCACTCAAAGAATCCACTGGAACTCCATCTAGGTGGCTCATGGAGATGGCTAATAAATTCCTGAAAAACCGGCAGAAGGAAGGAATCTACCACTACGGAGGACAGGTAAACTGTTTTTATTTAGTTACCTCCATAAAGATAGGTTTCACTGATTTCCTTAATTTTATAGTTGAGGAATTTGAGAACTGGTGTGGCTGAAGAATTCAAATACTTATAATGAAGTAGTGAATCCAGGATTCAAACCTACTTGGCTATACCTGACACCAAAGTCTCTATGTTTCCTATTTGTATAATGGTGTCTCCATGAAATATCTCAAAAATCTCCAGAACCGTTCACAAAATTTTAAATAAAAGGGGTGGGGTGAACACATTTCTTAAGGATTCTTGTTTGAATGTCTATAAACTTTTTATTTATGGGACCCTAGCACAATCAAGTCCAAGCTTTAAAATATGTAGGTTTGAGACAATTGTGCCCATCTTTCCTTCCCTGTTGGATTCTTGAGCGAGGGCTGGACTTAGAGGCTGTTTTCCCATGAGCAGAATGAGGCAGAAGTGAGACCTCGTGTGACTTTATGGGTTAGATCATCCAGGGTGTCATATCTGCTTCTGCTCTGGCTGATGGCTTCCTTGTGGTGAGGAAGGAAGCCACCAGGTCATGAGCACAGTCTTGAGCAACGATCCCGTAGCTGAAGAAATGTGGCATCCTGCCACAATTAGTGCCTGCTTGCCATTCATCTGTGAGATGTGCCTTATAAGCCAGACCCAGGCCAGCTTCACCTTAGCCTAGACAGGGGCTGAGCCAGGCCCACCTCTCTAGGGGGCTTCCAAATTCCTTAAGTAAGCAACCAGAGATGACAAATATTTAGTCTTGTAAGTTCCTAGGTTGTATGTGTGTGTGTGTGTGTGTGCATACAGATTTTAAACAGCAAAAGGAAATTATATACAAGTATCTATCCCTTCCCAGTGTACACTTAACTTATTCATCCACAGACCATTCATAGGGGCACCCCACATACATGCCAAGACTGGGAAATGCTTAAATGTTTATCAGCATTGTTTACAAATTGTCATACAACAATGCTAATGAACTCCAGAAACAATCAAAAACATTGCCAAGTCTCACAGACCTGAAAACAATGGAGTGGGGCCACACACACAAAGCTTCACACCGTTGTGTTTCATTACACCAGCTCCAACCTCAAAGTCGGTGGTGTTACAGGTCAGGAAGGTAGTTGCCATCAGTGGGCGGGAACCACAGGAGCGTGTGTGGTCTTTCTGGATGGTGTAGCCATCTCAGTGCTGGACCTGGCTCCACCTTCTGACAGGGTTCACTGGACCAAGCTGCACACTTGGGATTTGTGCACATTTTCCTGCATAATTCAGAAAAGGTGTTCTCCACATCCCTCTCATGTTCAAGTGAGAAGCTTAGGTGTGGGCATAAAGCAATGCCCACTCTCCACGTCTCAAAAAGGATTTGCCTCCGTAGTCTATGCTGTTCCGAGGTTAAAGCTCGCCAGGCCCAAGCTTTTGTACCCTCATCCCCTGCTCTTGCTTCACTCCTGGCAGCAACTCAGCAGCTAGGTCCTTGGAGCAGAGGCATTTTGGCAGCTATGAGGCCAGCTGAATACTGTCGGAGAAACGCTGTCTGCCCTAATAAAGCACATTATACATTCTCCAGGAAGGAGGTCAGCAGACGCTATCTGTGTAGTAAGCACTTGGCTGATTCTGGGTCAAAAATATTTTAATCAACTTTGGCGAAAAAAGGGAGGAAGCATAGGCTCTCCTGTTTCTCTTTTATGCAGAGGCTGTAATTGTGGGTTGTGGATCTGGCAGGCAGCTGATAACCCCTGCTCCGTATGTCTTTGACCGTCTCCAAGAGAGTGATCTTCCAGCGGAAGCCAGCTGGGGGGCATGGTTAGCTCTGGCTGACAGTGTGGGGGACACTGGTAGGCTTTCCTGGAGTGTTGGGTCTAGCCTGGCATACGCCCAGTAATAAGGAGGTCAGAGCTGAACTTTGGACGTGAGCCTCTCCTACCCCTTCCTTGGGTGAATTTGCTTATCTGTTCATCTCCATTTACAATGTCACTGCCACTGAGGACAATTCTCCATCCATTACAGTCTCTTAATCCTTGCTTCTCTGGAAAGTCACCATGTTTACAACAACATCACTACCTCAACTCAGCTGTTGTCTTGAATGGAGCACGGGACTGTGTCTAATTTGTTTCTCCCGCTGTTCTCCATAGAATTGCATCTCCCCAACAGATATACTGGGGTTCTAACCCACAGTAGTACAGAGTATGATGTTATATGGAAAAGGTTCATTGCAGATGTAATTACTTCAGATAGCTCATAATAGATGCAGTAGCTCCTTCTCACTGCCATGGCTAAATGCCTGATAGGAGCAAGTTAAGGGAGGGAGGCTTATAGTTCATTTGGGTGGGAAAGTCATGCTGGAGTGTCTGACACTGTGAGCACACAGATGGGGGTGTCTATCAGCCTCAGACTGGAGGCAGAGAGCCGAGACCAGGAGTGAGTCTGTACTATGTGTGCCTCAAGGGACACCTCTAGTGGCCCTACGTCTGAAAGGCTCTGTAACATCACTCACTGGGGACCACCTGAGCCTGTGGGGGAACATTCCACAGTTAAACCTGGTACACAGCAGTTTTTTTTTTCCAGGTTAAAGCCTTCTTTCTCAGGGAAACTTGGGGAGGGGTGGAACAGCAGGCTTTTAAGGCAGGATGTTTACAGAGAGGTGAAATACTCCATCTGCTGCAGGGATGCTCCTTGGGACAGGAAGTAAATAACTCAAAAAAGCTCTGGAAACTTCCAGAAGCAGACTAGATTCACTATGCTCCTCCCTCCCAAGGCATATATAAAGCACAAAGAACTGTTAAGAGTTGCTTTTTTTTTTTTT
>LOEQ01002833.1:75810-118825 GCA_001685075.1 Bramus lutescens | reverse complement strand
TTTTTTTTTTTTTGAGATAGGGTTTCTCTGTAGCTTTGGAGCCTGTCCTGGAACTAGCTCTTGTAGACCAGGCTGGTCTGGAACTCATACAGATCTGCCTGCCTCTGCTTCCCAAGTGCTGGGATTAAAGGCATGTACCACCCCAGCCCTGCTGACAAGCCATGCTGCAAAGAAAGCTTCCAGACAAACCCAGAGGCCAGCCTGACAGCTCAGAAGAAAATGGGAATGACTGGGCTGTGTGGAAGAGGCTCTGACCAACTGAACCATGTAGAAAGGCCATTCTCCAACTTGCTCAGCTGCCTGCAGGATGTGCAGTGTGCTACAGGTGTAGGACCCAGCCACGACAAGCTCAATAGAGGCCTGAGTCTCAGTAGTTTTCCCTAAGTCAATACCTGGGTGCAAGAAAGACCACAAACTGAGACCACCCAGGCACCACCCAGGACTGGACCATCCAAAGGAAATTCCTAACGTTCCAACCGTTCCAACCATTATAGATAGGATCACCTGCCAGAACACACCCTGCTCCTGTAACTTTTCTGGTTTTTGCCTTAAAATAATGCCCCCTAGAAGGTCAGGGGACCTCCTCTTGCTGCTGCTGCTGCTACTATGCTGATTAGGTCCCTGCTGGCTTGTATTGTACACACAATAAATCTTGCTTTTGCATTTCGTTGAGTTGGTCTCCCTGGTGGTCTTTTGGGGTCCTCATGGACTGGGTATATAACATAGGTTTCTGGCTTTTGTGTGACATCACTCATGCTGAGGTGGGCTTTGATGATGCAGCTGTCTGAGTCATTTCTGCTCCTGTCACTCATATTCCTATAAATAACCCAAGTAGAATGCATTGGTTTACTAAATTCGACGTTGATGGTAATCTGTGCATTGGTCTGTCATCAGTTCCCTATCTGGGGTGAGGAGATCTCTGTTCACATCTCTCCAGGAAGAGTGTCTCACAGCGACACCATCACATTAGAGCAGGATACACATTTATCTAATGCCATTGGGTTCTGGTAAGAGAGGGATTCGTGAGAGGATTCCATGTGATGGCAGAGGCAGAGAAGTGAATGAAGATGCTACAAACAAATGGCGCCAGAAATTTCTAGTAAGGAGCTAGATGTGATGAAGGAGCTGGCACCTTCATTGACAGCTGAGTTTTACTTCCAAAGGGAGGCAATGCCTTTCTGCAGCCTTAAGCCTCTTTCTTTGTCTTACTTTGTTACCATAGCTCCAGGAAACCAAATCTCTGGAACCTCAGCACTGGTAAGGTACCTGGAACAAAGCAGGTGTCCAGGAAGTATGTGCTGACTCACACTGAGCTGCGTGACTGTGTGCATCTCTGGATCACTTGCTGTGGTGACCCCCCCCTTTGTATTTTATTTATTATTTTACTAATTAAAATTTTTCATGTGCTTTACATACCGACCACAGTTTACCCACTCCTTTCCTTCCATTTCGCTCTCCCTGTCCCGCCTCTGATCTAACCACCCCCATCCAATTCTCCTGCATCTCTCTGTTCAGAAAGAGGCAGGCCTTCCATAGGAGTTAACAAAACATGGCACATCAAGGTGATGCAGGACCAAGCTCCTCCCCAATGCATAAAGGCTGAGCAAGGCATCCCACCATAGGAAATAGGCTCCCAAAAGTCAGTTCAAGTGCCAGGGACAGGTTCTGATCCTACTGCTAGGAGCCCTGCAAATAGACCAAGTTACACAACTGTTACACATATGCAGAGGGCCTAGCTTGGTCCCATGCAGGCTCCCTAACTGATGGTCCAGAGTCTATGAGCTCCCAAGTGCTCAGGTCAGCTGTCTCTGTGGGTTCCCCACCTGGGTTCTCCCTCCCATCATGAACTAAACTCCCCTGGCTCATACAATTCCTCCTTCCTCTCTTCAACATGACTCCCATCCCAGCACTTGAGTGTGGATCTCTACATCTGTTTCCATCAGTTACTGGATGAAGGCTCTCTGATGACAATTAGGGTAGTCACCAATCTGATTACAGGAGATGACCAGTTCATGCACCCTCTCCACTAAGCTGAGGTCATCCTTGTGGACTCCTGTGCCCTTTTAACAGCCCACTTCCACTGCCAGCTGCAAAATTGGCACTGCATGTTTCTTCAGTGTGGTATAACTCTTGGTGACAAAACTGAACCTACACTGATAACCTTTGATAGACTGAATCCTATTTCATGTAAATATTTAAATGTTTTATTGTGATGCTTTTTCCTTCTAGAGTGGGGTGTGTGGTTACCCTCTCTTCCTCCTGCAAAATATTGGGGCAGCTATGCGATGTATGTTTTAGCCATTCTAACACAAAATTCCTGAATTCTGAAACTCCCCTGCAGCCGTGCTTTTGGCTGGTAGACCTTGGTGCCAGGCTGGTAGCTCTGCTTTCTTTCAGCTTCTAGGCTTTAGGTATTTAGCTCATGGTTGGGACCTTGGCCAACATGTCAGAAAGACTCTGGTTTCCCCAGCTTTCTTTTTCTTTCTCTACTTCTTTCAGTTGAACCCTTTGTCCTCTACATTACTATCCATTTGTCAAAGCCTGTTTGTTGGTAGAGAAGACAGTCATTGACTCCTACTCAAGGACGACGGGCAGAGGGCGGGCAGAGGGCTACGCTCCGTCTCAGTAGCTGGAGCTGTCTTCCTTCCCAACGACAGCATCACACGTGCCTAAGGTGACCTGCCACCGAAATTCCACATTACATAGACTTGGCTTCACAGTCCAGCCTACTGACTGGCCTGATTACCCTACTAAGATCTGGTCAGCTCGAGGTCTTGGGATGGGCAAAAGCCATAATGCGACAGTAGTCCCACTGATACCTCAGGTGACCAGCACCAGCCGCAGTCACTAACATTTGCGCAGCCTTATCCTAGCCGAATGCTCTAAACACACCACTCCTTTCATCACCCCCACAGCCTTGTGAGATAGCCACAATAACGTCTCCGTTATAGCAGGAGCCCAGGCCTGGAGAAGCTGAGTGAAGGGCTCCACATACTTACATCAGTGTCACCTATATCCCGTCTAAGGCACTACGATTTGGACCCAGGGCATGGAAAATGGAGCTGCCCTCTATTATGGGGTAGCACAGTGGATTTGCATTTCTCAGCTCTGCAACATCCAAGCTTCGTTCACTGAGGCCCCAGTAGGACTCAAGGGCTGAGCTGATACACGTGCTTACATATATGACCCTATGGAGAGGAGACTTGAGTGAGACAGCCAAGGCTCTGAGGCATTAAGCCATCTGCCCTAAGATAATAAACAAGAGTCAGGATTCAGAGTCAGGCAGCCCAGCTCCTGCATACTTCACTATTAAGCCAGCCTGTCTCCAAAGGCAGGATAATTAACACTGCAAAACAAAGAATCTTTGAGTGACCAAGGCCAGGATCCCTTTGCTCGGAGTCTAAGGAAAAGATAAATGATGGAGTGGCAGCACTATTTCTTAGTAATACAAACAAACACACTGGCACCACCCAGGCCTTGCACACACTTGCAGTTGGCATTCCAGGGAAGTGGCCCTTGGCAGCCAAATGGGCAAAGGTAGAGTGTAGTCTGCCAGAGAGATGCACTTGGCCTTTGCAAATGTGGCCTTTGGAGCTAAGTGGGCCATCGAAGCCCGTGGTGGTTGACTCTTATGAGCAGCTTTGTTTGCATTAGCTATTAAGTAGAAAGACAGTTTACATTCCTTTGGACAGGGCTCTTTGTGAGAATTGCCAAATCTTCTCTGTTCTTCTTTTCTGAAAAGGTACTGCCATTCGCTTCCCAGAACCTCAGAGTATAAAAGAACAAGACTCTCCCTGCTTTCCCCTATTAAATCATAAGAAGCCTCTCCTGCTTTAACTTGTATGGAAAAGTAAACTTGATGTTTTATCTAATAATTTAAAATGTAGTTTTTGTTTGCAGGAAAAATATCACTGTAAACTTTAGGTCTTTGTTAGACGTATTCTTCAAAATTACGTGTTAATCTCCAACATGACATCTCTACCTACTATTTACATCATGAGATTTTTTTTTGAAAAGTAAAGTTCCTCAAAAGTCTTTATTTTCCTTATAATATATCTGTGATCATAAGGCAAACAGTAAATTGGACACCATGGAGTGTAGTCAACTCTAGAAAGATTAAAGTAGGGTAGTCAGGCAATGTTCAGAACCCATTTCCTCTGTAGTTTCTTAGATGATCTTTACATCTTCCTGTACTCAATCTGTCCATCACCCCCAGTTTCCACAGCATTTGACTCCTCTATCCATAGCCTAAGCTCCCATGATATCAACCTCTCTCCATTGCCACCAGATACTACAATGCCAGACTCCTCTATCCATAGCCCCCAGCTCCTACAATGTCAGCCTCTATCCATTACCCCCAGATACTACAATGCCAGACCCAGCTATACAAAATCCCCAGCTCCCTCAATGTCAGTCTCCATCATCCCTTGCTCCCACAGTGTCAGTCTCAATGCAAGTCTGGTCAAGCATGTCCTCTGATTCAAAATTTCCTTTGGGAAGAGACACCCTACAGAGAGGGAGAAAAATATTTACCAGCTATTTATCTGTCAAGAAATTAATATTCAAAATACATAAATAACTCAAAAATATCAAACCCCTAAAGAACTACTAATCAAAGCAATAAATGGGTTAGGGTTAGGGTTTTGTCAGTAGACAAAAAAGTAAAAATGACCTCCCCCAAATACACAAAAGTATTCAACATCCTTAGCCATATGTGTGGAAGTGCAAATCAAAACTGTTGGGTTCAGATGGTCTGAAATTCCTTTCTTGGACACAAACTCTGACCCAGATGTGGTTCCATGACTGTGGAAAACTTCAGGCACAAAATAAAGCCTAGGAGGAATGGTTTCTGGTGCAAAGCAAGGGCAGAGAAGTGTCAAAGGAAGAAGTCAGATAAGGGGGACAAGATATGATTTGCTCAGGCTCTGTTGGCAATGGGATTTCTAGCACCAGTTAAACAAGATGTAAACAGCGTTGTGAAAATAAAAATTGCTCACTCTTTAAGTGAACCTAGAGACTTGAATCTCTGTCTAGTGTTACCCTCCTTCTGAGGTTCCTGTGATGCAGCTAAAATGAAACAAAACAATAACAAACAAAAAAGAAAATTTGTAGTGAGATTCCATCTCACCCACATCAGAATGGTTATCCTCAAGGAAACAAAAAAGAACACACTGGTGAGGAAGTAGGAGATAGGGTGGTGGTGGTAGTTAGTACACTGCTGATGGCAATGGAAACTGGTGTAGTGTTGGGGAATGATCATACTCTATGAAGATGTGCTGCTCTAATTGGTTTATTAAAGTGCTAAATGGCCAATAGTTAGGCAGGAAAAGGTTAGGCGGGACTTGCAGACACTGGGATGAAGAAGGGTGGAGTGACCAGGAGATGCAGGGAAAAGAAAGATAAACATGCCGCATTAAAGAAAGGTACCACACGTGTTACAACATAGATAAGAAATATGGGTTAATTTAAGTTGTAAGAGCTAATTATTAACAAGCCTAAGCTATTGGCTGAGCATTTATAATTAATAATAAGTCTCTGTGTGCTTATTTGGGAGCTGGCTGGTGGGAAAGAAAATTACACCTACAGTGTAGCCATTATGGAGTCTCTTCAAAATGAAAATTATCACCCAGCTATATCATTCCTGGGTATGTAGACCTGAAGGAATCAAAATCAGTGTACAATAGCACACTGTACACAAGTGTCCAATAGACACTTGCACACTCATAGTTTTACAGTACTGTTACCAATAGCCAAGTTGTAAAATTTGTCTAGGTGCCCATCAACTGATGGATGGATTTTAAAAAAAGGAAAATTACTCAGCTATAAAGAAGAGTACAGTGATGTCATTTTCAGAAAAATGGATGGAACTAGACATAATTATGGTAAGCAAAAAGATACTCAGAAAGACAGCTATGTTTTCTCTTATGAAAAGGATCTAGGCTTTAAAAATGTCAGACATAGAAGTAGGATGGCGATTGTTTGGATAGAGGAAGGGAACCAGTGGATAAAGGGTCAAAAGAGGAATATGTGCAGAGGTATGATATGACCAAAGTGCATGATGTACATGTTTGAAAAAGTCATAACAAAACATGTGAACAAATGTACGGTGAGCATATGCTAATGAAAATATCTGAAAAACAAAGATGAATATAGAATGGGAACAATTTGGGAGGAAAAGGGAGATAAGCAGAAAGGAAGATGGGATCAAGAGACAGTCCAGTTGGTGGCAAATGTGATCAGAGTGCACTGTATATATGTGTAAAAACAGTATAAGGAAAGTCATTATTTGGCAGAATAGCATGCTAATTAAAAACACCACCATATACAGTCAGAGCTGAGCTGTCAGTGGGGTGGGGCAAGCAGCTAGTATGACCAGGGCTTAGCTTTGGTAGAGAGTGGGGAGCATCCTAGCCTGGAGCTGAGCACTCGAAATGGTTGCTTCCTCTCCTTTGTAAGGGCTGCACATTAGTATTGGTGGGGAGTGACTCAGGGGCGTGTCTCACAGCTCATCACTGGGCCAGGGTAGCTGGAAGTCAAACATTGAGAAGACTGAACAAATAAACACAAAAATCTGAAAAGTAATGTGAGCCAGGCTTGGATCAAAAGAGCATGCTGTCAAGCCTGGCTTTTTTTTTTTTTGAGACAGGATTTATCTATAGCTTTGGAGCCTGTCCTGGAACTAGCTCTTGTAGACAAGGCTGGCCTCAAACTCACAGAGCTCCACTTACCTCTGCTTCCCAAATGCTGGGATTAAAGGCATGTGCCACCACCACCCGACTCAAGCCTAGATTATTTTTTTAAATATTTATTTATTTATTAATTTATTTATTATGTATACAATATTCTGTCTGTGTGTACATCTGTAGGCCAGAAAAGGGCACCAGACCTCATCACAGATGGTTGTGAGTCACCATGTGGTGACTGGGAATTGAACTCTGGACCTTTGGAAGAGCAAGCAATGCTCTTAACCACTGAGCCATCTCTCCAGCCCACAAGCCTGGCTTTTTATGTGGGTTCTAGGACTCTAACTTCAGCATTTTTAGTTCCTCATGATTGCCATGGCAGGCATTTTGTTAACAGATCCTCCCTCCTGCCCCCAAATCATTGCTGTTAATAAACAGGTACAGTGGGCATGAGCAAACACACAGATATGCACATAACACTGTATAACTCTTTTCATTGACAGCCCTAGAGGTGATGACATCCTAGTGGCATCAAAGAATCAAAGTGTCTAGCCCTCAGGATCTCTTCAGTAGAGATTCTAGTTCTATTCCCTAACAAAAACAACTACTGCTATAGAAATGGCTCACTGCAGAGCAGGGTTGGGGAGAAAACCAGTGAGCTTGGAACATCTTTTTACACCAGAAAACTGGGAGGTCCTTCAGAGTGATGGGGTTTTTGTGAAAAGGACACAGAAGCTAGCTAGAACAGGTCCCATTGGCCATGACTGGGACAATTTGATCATAATGGATGTTAACCCTTTAAGTAACCAATAAGATGAGAAAACTGTGCCATAGCAGAACACCTATTGCTTACCTTGAAGGAATGATAGAGTTTGTCAAGCCACCATCTGGCAACCATGATAATACCAGTTGAGTAGGTAAGAATCATCCATACACAGTAAAGTTGGCACCCAAAGGGCTGATGAGCAACAAGAGCTTTGATGAGTATCAGGTTATGTGTCTGCCATCCTCTGAGGGTACCTACAGAATTGTGTGCTGGGAACTTAATCCCCAATGTGGCCATATTGAGAGGTGGGGGCCTTTGGGAGGTGTTTCTGTCACAGATCTCTGTTTTCATGAATGGACAAATGCCAGCACGCAAGGCTTCGAAGTGGACACTCCTTCCTTCACTCCCTGTCCAGATTCCTTCTGTAGGAGGACACAGCGTGCCCCACGTGTGTTCACGGAGATCTCTAAACAGCAGCCCTCCCAACATGCCAGGGTCTTGATCTTGGACTTTCCACCATCCAGAAGGGTGAGGAATTTCCCTTCTTTATAAATAACCCTTGGACAATTTGCTAATAATGGATGTTAGCCCTTCGAGTAAAAGGTATTTTATTTGGTATTCTGTTCTATCGGCAGAAGTGGACTAAGACATTTCCCATGAAACACTTTCTATTTACTATTAATGCATATGACAGACTTTTTAAAAACCTGAAGCTTTTCTTAAACAAAATGTAAGTTATAAAAACCATCAGTTTGGCTCCATGTCCCCCACAGTTCAAACTTCAAGTCCGTGTCTAGCCTCTGAGGTGTCTTTCTGGGCTAGGCTCAGGTGGCTATGGCTCAACTGTACATACTAGTAAAGTGACAAACTAGTAAAGTCCAGCCCCTCAGGTGGGCTCCTAACCCCTCCCCTTGGTCTGTTCTTTCTGGTCTCTGTCTCTGCTGGTCAGGGGTGGGTCCTTCCTCCCTAGTGTGCCATTGTCTCTTCACCAGAGCGCCGTTTGCTTCCTTCCTTTGCCTCACATCCATTGCACCATTGTTTGTTTCTTGGATTCATTTCCTAGACTGTGCACTAGGGTCAGGGGGACCCTTATGCGTCCCAGCATCTTTGGGAACTAGACTAGTGCTCTGTTGCTCAGGGAGGCCTGTGTCACCTTGGCCTTGGGCTCTGGGATCAGATTAGTCACAGATGGCTTGTGCTTTGCAACTTGTTAGAAAAATCTTAGGAAAGTTATTTAGCAACCTTCCACATTTAAAATAGGAATAACAGAAATTCTGATTTCACAGGGTTGTTTTGAGATTTAAGTGAGAACTTCTAGGTAAGAATCTAAGTCGGGGGCCTGGTACAGACAGACACAAGATAGCAGAAAATGTCCTTGTCATGTGCTTAATAAATACCAGCTAACATGGGAGAACAGGGTGAACAGTGTATAAGGCTTCGTGGGGCCTGCAAGAGAAGGGAGTCATGGTTTTGGCAATGGACACTGAGGAAAAGGGCATTTGTGACATGTCGGACTTAACTTCCTTAACATTCACTGCCAACATGGTGACAAGACATAAATGGGAATAGTCCTTTTCCAGGACATGGAGCAAAACTGCTGCGTGGCAAGAATGCCCTGATTGCTAAGACTGTGCGAGTCCAGAAAATGTGAGACATGTTCACCACCATCGTATTTACATGGTTCAGTGGTTTCACCTAATCCTCCCAACTCAGAAGTAAATAGGCAGGTGTCAGCATCTTGGTGAGTTTGTGTGTGTGTACATATGTGGGGGCCAGAAGACAACCCCAGGTGTCATTCCTAAGGAGCCATTTACCCTTTTCAGAGGAAACTTGCTTGGAACTTGCCAAAGTAGGCTAGGGCAGCTGGACAGCAAACCTTGGGGATCTGCCTGTTTCTGCCTCCCGTGCACCATAGCAGAATCATTTTTCATGGGTCCTGAGGATTACAGATAGGCCCTCATGTTCAAAAGGCAAGGACTTCATGGCTGAGACAGCTCTCCAGTTTAGCCTCTTTAAACAAACTCAGAGAAAGAAGCAGTTTCCTCAGAGTTGGTCATTGAACTCAGGCTACCTTTCCCATACTGCTCTGTCCTGAAGGACCAGAGGAATGGATTGTTGAGGGTTACAGAAAGATAGACAAGGAAGAGGGGGGTGCCATTACACATAGCAACAACAGATGGATGTGTTATTCATCTCTCACAACCAGCGTGCTTTAGAAAACCCCTTTGTGGGGTCTAGAAAAAACACAAACCATCAAAGGAGATGGCAGACATTAGAGAGTAAAACCATGCTAGAAGGCCAAAAATTAACCAAAAGCATATATGATAAACAGCACCAGGAAAACCAGGGCTCACTATAAAACTGTAATTGCTGTAGTTCAGGAACTAGGAGATAGAGCCTTGCTTCTCTTGGAATTGGGCCTGCCTGGCATGAGGTTTTGGCTCCATAAAAATAGTCACAGCCAAGATTATCAAACACCTGAGGTGGCAAAGCACTGACTTACACATGAGAACTGTGTGGCCAACATGAACGCTTTCACCATGCCAACTGCCTCACCATCTCAACCAGTTTTCAAAACAAAATAAACAAAGGGAGGTGATTAGCATTACAAATCATACTAGTTAAGCTTTGTTTGATAGAATTAAGAAATTATTCATTTTTATTTTATGCTTATATGTGTGTTCCTGAGTGTATGGATGTACATCACATGCATGCAGGAGCCCGTGGAGATCAGAAGAGAGGTCAGATTGGCTGGAACTGGACTAAGAGACTGTTGTGACCTGCTGTGTGGGGACTGGGTCCTCCGCAGGAGCATGCTCTTAACAACTGGCGATCTCTCCGGCCCCTATGACTGATGTTTTTAAGGAACTGAATAGTTCATGAGAATAAGTCATGTTTATGGCATGACATCTCCTTAGTGGCATGCTATTTACCTCTAATATATCTCTTTCATGGAGTGGGCAGCAGGCAGGATAGCACCAAGACTAGTGACAACCATGCAGAATATCAGTGTCTTCTCTCACTTCCACACTCTTCCATAATGATGTTGGCTGTCCCAACACCCACGTGCCTATTCACCTACATACAATTTGATTAATTAGAACATCTAAACTTTGATATTTTAGTTGGCTCGTCTAGACTCCTAGGTGGAAATTTCTGATTCCAGGTTTCCAGAGTTGTTTTCCTGTGGTCCAAGCCACAGAATGGACTTCTGGGACCATCAGCATACTGTTAATTGTTTCATGCAAATATATTTTTGTTATTTATCTCAAGTTTCTTTTTCTCAGTTTCATCTTACATGACTAGTGTTTGTATACTAAACTCCCATAGTGAAGCCTCTTCTTTTTCTTGAGTGATCAAATAAACTGAGCTTCTGCTGGGTCCAGTCACCTCCCACACACTCCTTTACCTTTTCATTTTTAAGCATTTATTTCCAAAATTCCCTGCCTAAAGCCAAAATTCCCTGTTCCTACCTGAAGGTCTGATTTGAGCCCTCCCTTATTGTGTTCATGTACATTGTGTTCTAAGTTTCAGCTCACCTTATGATCCTATTTGGTTATTTTTTTCCCTACTCATCATTCTAAGTAGAGCATAAGCTCTTAAGATTCTGGATGCAGTATTTTAGAGTTAAGGAAATGATTCGATATCTACCCCGTCAGGACGGACATCTCTACATACACAGTGACTTGCCAGTGATATTGCTCATGGAAATGCTGCAAACCTAAGCACTGTATTTCTCTCATGGGTTGAACTGTGGCCCCTATGTGTATGGAAAGGCCCAACTCCTGGCAGAACCCACCAGAGTGTGATCTGTTTTTACAGAGCAAATTTTAAATGAGGTCAGTAGGACAGAGTCTAATTTGAAAGGAAGGGTCTATTTAAAAGGTAAAGTTGAGCATGGAGACATATTTGAACCAAAGGATATGGCCACACCCAGGAAGAGCATATTCCAGTCAATAGCTGCTGAAGATTGCTGCAAACCCCTTTTTCCTGGCTGTCTCAAGAGCTGTTAGCTTTTAATGGGTTCCAATAGGACTGTCGAACAGGATGGCATGGTGCTTCATGCAGGCCTTTTCCCCGGATTGAGCAACCCATAAATACACTGCAAATCTGGCTGTAATTTTCCTTGGAGACATCTTGCTACCTCTGTCTCAGAATTTGATAAGTAGGGCCCAGAAGCAGACAGATATTCGTGCAGGGGGTAATTAATTCAATCAGAGCTAGGAGGCACACATGCCACACATACAAAGAAATTAGATAGACACATATACACACATAGACAAGACACATGCACATAGATGTTAGAAACAGGCACATATACTCAGAGATACACACACAAAAACACATACACACACAGGAACATGCATGCACACATTGATATTACCTCTGGACACAGATACATCTACACACACATGCGCATGCACACATGCACACTCACATATACACACAAGCCCATACATGCACACATGTGCATGCACACATACACATGCATGTGCACACACACAAACATGCACACACGCTCACATACACACACACACACACACACACACACACACACACACCTCTCTAGAGAACAGGATGCTGCTGTTCTCACTGGTGTTCTGCTTGTTCACAGAAGCATCTGCCCTTTCTAGACCTGGATTTTGTTTACTTGGGGAGTGAAGCAGAGGGCTTTCACAAACATTTTCATATTTACCACACTAAAACTACTTTTCAAGTTAGGCTCAAAGACTTCCTTGTGTCAAATGTGTTTTACTCAGATGTTTTGTTATCTTGGGACAGTTTATGGGACTGTGCCTGTCTAAAGTCTGAACAAACAGATACCTCATATTTGGATTCCTATTGCCTTGTTAAATCATTCATTTGTTTTTGATTTTATATGATGCTATTTATTGCTAGGACTCTTAGTCCTGAAACACTATTTTTAAACACACTTGGATCTGATAGAACTGACAAAGCACCCTGATTCCGTGTTTACCAAGAAGACATGTGAGCATACTGTCAACACATCACCCTGGCCACAGATTTGGGTCGCAATATCCCAGCGCTGGACTCTGTGTCCACTAGTGTTTTACACAGTTGGCCATGTTGTGCTCTGAATGTTAGCTTGGTTACTGCAGAACAGGGATGCTGTTAATTACCATGCTAGCTCCCTACTAGGAACTGCCACAAGGACATCATATGTGTCACCTCACTTGTTCTTCATGGCTACTCTGCTGTAGCTGTGCTACTTTATGTTGTGGCAATTGAAATAGCTTACAGATCACACAGTTGGTAAGGATGTAGGAGCTAGCCCTATACTTGATCTAGAGTTTTGACCTGTATTCTTCTCTGTTAATCTCTAGCTTGTTCAGGGAATTGAAGCAAAGCAGCTGAAGGCGGCTGCCATTATAATTCTTGTGGTCATTGTTTCTGTAACATTTCCCATGCACAAGAGACAGCAACAGGAAAACAGGTCTTTTGCTTATTCTTAGAATGTTAAGTTCAGAGTAACTGCTCTGTTTAATTTTGCTGGTTTTTCACTTATAATGAATTGTTTGACTTCATGCAGCCTAGTATTCCCTAGGTCACATGGAATATTCCACACTTTTCCAGCTAGGAAACCAGGAAGAGTTACACACTCTGAGAGCTGAATTCTGAATAACAGTAGAAGCCCTATACTTGGGAAACCACGGCGAGTGCTTTACTCCATACAATATGGAGGCCAAGTGAATTTCCAATTTATTTATCCTACATTACTAGGGGGAAAAGTCCCCAAACTCTGTGAATGCAGTCATTTTGAAATTTCCTTCTTTTATTTCTCGCTTTGCTGGTTAACATCTACACTCCATCCCCAAAGAATCAGGCGTCATTGCTGACGACTGTGGACACAGAGTGTGAAGGTCTGCAGCTGAGGAACTGGTCTTCACAGAGCTCCACATATTATATCTAAATGTTGCTATTGAAGCCGGGGGTGGTGGTGGTGCACAGCTTTAATCCCAACACTTGGGAGGCAGAGGAAGGTGAATCTCTGTGAGTTGGAGGTCAGCCTGGGCTACAGAACAAGTTACAGGATAGGCTCCAAAGCTACACAGAGAGACCATATTTCAAAAAATCAAATCAAAACAAACAAAGAAAAAACAAAACCAAAACAAAAGCAACCCCCAAACAAACAAATAAAAAACCCCAAACAACAACAAAAACCAAATGTTGCTATTGAAGGACTAAACCACAGAGAACAAGCAAAAACATTTTTCAGAAAGGTAATAAATTCTTCCAGTGAAGAATATATTATGTCTACCTGTGATTCCCTGGGCCCTTAGGCCACCTGTCACTTAGCTTCTTAATGTGTTCTCAGCGGCTGAGGCCTCTTATAAACTTGCCCCCTGAAAAGCCAGATGCTCATTGGAGAAGCCTCACATACACTAATGAGGAGCCCATGTACCTGCCCTAAGACGGGTACCACCTAATCATTACCATGTAGATAAGGAAGTAAAGCCTTGGCCAGGGACAAGGTTGAAGAGTGGCAGGACCAGGGCTTGAACTGAGGACCTGGCTCTGCAGCTGCAATCTGGCTCACCACAACAGCCTGTAAGTCTTCCTGCTCATCATAAACGCCTCGTTCCAAGTTGGGAATCATGTTCAGGCTTTTAGTTTGCGTACTAGCAGCCAACATCTGCTTGGGCCAGTCATTTAATACTGTTGGCCTTTTTCCTCACAGATAAAATTGAAGAACTGGACCAAGTTACCCTCTGAGTCTATGAGTCTATAACCGAATGCTCTGAGGGGGACTCATCTGTCAAAAATTCTAGACAAGTTTACTGGCTAAACTTGCAGATTTCTGGTTTCTTAGAGTGTAAACAGTGAAACCCTGCAATCTTTTGATCTTTCAATGTTGAAGTGATGGGATATAGTGAGAATTAAATAAACCCCCAATTATTTTTCCAGTGTCATAAAACAATTGTTTTATTATGCTAACTCCCAAATTCTTTCCATGGCCCTGATCCTCTTAATCACCAAGCATGAGGGAACCCTGCTTCCAAAAACTGGTTAACCACACTGTGACCCATAAAAAATATGGATTCACTGGTATAATGATGATCCATCAGTATTATCTAGCATGAGGCATAGGACCTAAGGCATGGGGCATAGGTCCATATTTACAATAGCATTTTCAGGTAGTGAATGTGTTTATTTAGGAAATGTATCTGTTGCCGATACTAGCCCTGTTATAAAGCCTAGGGCTTGGGGAAGGCATCTCCAAATGTCTTATGTGGCAGACTAGCAGTTACAGAACTGGTAAAAATGCTAGGGTGAACTTTCATTTGAGTTTATTTACTAGAAATAAATATGGAAAAGGAATTTTATACATTTCAGGGTCCAGACAGCTGTTGTCAGACATTATCACCATGCATACCAGACTCCAGCCTGCTACCTTTCTTTATGTGAGGAGTACAACCCACTGAACCACACACTCCACCTGTCTGATACACAGCTGCAGCAAGACTCCGTGTGGTAACAAGTAGTCTCATCTCTGCCGAGCTTCTGCAGAATACCTTCCTGGGGATGGTGAGTTCACAAGGGTGAGCTGGAAAACAGCGCCTACTCTTCTAAATACAACTCACATGTGGTTTCATTTCCCTCTGTTATGGGTCAGCTGTATCATCCGCCTCCATCAATTTAAAAATAAAAATAGGCAACAGTGCCCATTTTCACATGAAATATTTCTAGGTGTGCATCAGATATGCCTTCAAATCTGTGTAAGTGCCTGGCAGGGAACAATGAAAAAAAGGAGAAACACAGGTCTTCCTAACCTCTAAGCCATCAGCTTACTGTCTCTCTTTCCCCCAATTGTGAACAAATGGGATCCCATTACCAGAAGACTGCAAAACATTGAACTTGACAGCAGGTGCATCTTGGGAGAAGATCTGGTTCTATGTCAGCATCTTCCCCATACTAGAATTCCAACATCATTTTATTTATTTTTTCTCACAGAGAAGAGCACTGATAAATGGTGTCTGTCTAGCTGTGGTGGTTTCTTACATTTATAAATACCTTTCTTTTAACAGTTTCCTCCTATGATTTTATCCCAAAGCTTGACAAAGTTTGAAACTGTATGAGCTTTGGGTAATACAGTCTGTGACTTTCCCAGTTTGCTCAGCCAGGCAAGGAGTTGAGGCAGGAAAAATGTGATGGGTAGGGGAGGGGTTGGAGTACCTGTGACCCACAGAAATGATGTTTTAAGTTCTAGAAAATTCCCTAAGTAGGTGCATTTGTTGAACAGCCTTCATTTTTTTCTTGTCATTATGATCTTGAGTCTGATTTCCTAAAGTCATCCCTGGCACACTCAGGAATGATCTAGAGTCCTCCCCTGTGCACCTCTGCCACTAATGAAGCAGGAACCCACGTGGCTAAAGCCAAGGCATATATTTCCTGACCTCTTCTTTACTCCTTAAACTTTAGAACAACTTGAAGATTGACTTTCAAACAAATGTCTCTTAACACTGCCCTCTGTGTGTGTTAGGCAAAGCTTCCAAAGAGACTTACACAACAGGCAGTCTTTTGGAAGAGAGATCAGACAGTAGGGTCCAGAAAACCGATCTTCTGAAATATCTCATGTGGCAAGGGATGAAGGGATGGCTCAAAGAAAACGAGGGAACAATAGCTCTGTGCTTCACACTTATGTGACCCCAAGCTTCACAGAGTCGAGAGAGCTTTGCCAAATGTTCTTATTCCAAGAGTTCGTGATCCCTGAGTTTACAGCTACGGATGATGGCGTGGTAGAGGGACTGCAAGAGCCAAGCTGCCCTTGTGTTCCCCTCTGTTGCCCCATGATGCAGGGCAAAGGAAGCACTTTATAAGCTAAATCTCTCTCCTACCTTGTGAAATAATAGAGGTGGTTAAGGGAACAGACTTTCCAGGAGAACTCATGGAGGTATGGAAATGATAGACAGATAGTGTTCATAGATACAGAGGTTGAGGGAACCTTCAGTAAATTGATTTGATGCCTTCTTACCAGCTCCTGTAATTGCTGGTACAGAAATATGTCAGCTCCCTTGTTATTAAGCATAACTACAGGGACGTTTATACAGGAGAATCAGGCATTTTAAGGCTTACCTGAGAAAGAGAAAGGGCACAGATGGCCAAGCACAAATGACCCTGAAGGCTTTGGGAAAGTCTATACTGAGATTCTTAGGAAGTATCTAAGAGCATGCTAATAGCATGGTTGATCAGAATTTTAGGGGGAAAAATCTCTTTAACATCTACAGTGATAATTATCTGGGTGGTTACCTTCCTCAATCTACATTAGAAGACCATTTATTCATTTTATATGTTAATTGCTCATGTCTCACCCTTGGCTCTTATGCCTTGCCTGGCGCTGAAGTGACTGGTTTGTATAATAGTCTCCCATTGTACTTTATTTAGTGCCTGGCCCAGGATCTAGGACTCAGGCTAAGTTTTTCTTCTAGAGTCTATAGCAGAGAAAGAATTAAAAAAATGTTCACTGAACTGAGCTGGATTTTCCTTTAGTCAGCAGAAAATTGCTACCCTCCAAGGGCTGGAGTTAATTATGGGATACTTTTGGATCAGACATTCTCAGGAACTCCAATTTTCTGAAGTCCACAAAAAATTGCCTACTTCCTCTAAATAGGGACAACTTCTTATAGAGATATATAAACCTACCCCCTCTGAAATCTCAAACTAATACCTGTTAACTTAATATTGCTAGGTAGGTACCACATGGAGCACTTAAGGCTCATATCCTCACAACAGCCCTTTTGAGGTTAAAGAAGAAGAGACTGAGCTCTGAGAAGCTTCACAAGCTCCCTGCAGCCAAGCTGCTGGCAAATTCACACACACTGGATCTTAACCCTAATTTGTACAAGTGCATAATCTCAGCTGGAATAAGGGTTTGAGCTGAGAAATGTACATCTCGGTTGTTTGTTAGCTCGAGCAGTTTTGCATGGTTATTATTACTTAGTTGAACTGACCTGAGTGGATGAGGGGAGAGGGTGGAAGGAACTGGACTGCTGTACTTTTCATAACAGGTAGAAAAGAGCCAGCTGGGAATGTGGAAAGTTAAGAGGCAAGTTGTTGAGAGGAAGCCTCTGGAGGAGAGAGGCAGGAGGTACAAGCGAACTATTTAAAAATGGCCCAGAAAAGGAGGCAGGGAGCTAGTTTGGCAGAGGAGAGGGTGTTTGTGTTTGTGTATACGCATTTGAGCAGGCACATGCTCAAGAGGTGGTGATAATTTATTACGTTAGCAGACATCGGCTCAGCACAAACTGGGGCAATGGCTGTTTGTGATGGCAGAGCTAAACTTCAGCGTGCCAAGGCAGCCTCCAGCATCTTCCAGGTTTGTGAGCCTAGGCTACATCTTTCTTGATGACTCAGTATTTCTTCTTGAGGAAAAAAAAAAACTAAGGGAAACGGAGTTCTATGCTTGATGAGTCAGCACGGGAGTTTAAAGGATTCACTTAGGTCTGTTTGAGCCGTTTTTTTACATGCTTCATTTCCTAAGGCTTTGGCTTTGCCCTGAGAAGTGCTGGCTCTGATGGGTTTTTGACTCTCTCCCGTTCAGTGCAAGCTCTCTGCAGGAGCCGCTTTCCATTCTTGGTAGCTGGAAGCATGAGACGAAGAAAGAAGACCTTGTGATTTGTTGGCTTTACTGGGTTATGGGCTACAGTCAAGTTGCATTGATCCTTTCCCCAAAGGTAATTCCCGGGCCTACAAGGAGTGCCTGAAATAGAAAGGGAGCAGCCGGAGAGATCGAGAGATCTATAATAATCATCGATAAAGGAAAACACTGACCCCTAAGCTCTTAGTGACTGCTTTATGAACCTACCACTTGGGGGTTACGTGTCTCTCTGAAGCAGTGGTTCTTCACATGTGGGGTTGTGTCCCCTTTCGGGGCTATACAATAGATACCTTGCATATCAGATATTTACATTACAATTCATAACAGTAGGAAAATTACAGTTATGAAGTAACAATGAGACAATGTTCTGATTGGGAGTCACCACAACATGAGGAACTGTATTAAAGGGTCACAGCATTAGGACAGTTGAGAACCACAGAGCTAAAGACTTATTTATCTCATATCTAAATGCAGGACGAGAATAGGATTATTATAAGTTTATGGGGAAATTACACATTATAACATATATTAAGAGACTGGCACCATGCCTGGTGTGGTGACTTAAATGATACATATCCCCATTGGCTCATGTACTTAATCACTCAATTTTTAGTTGGTGACAGTGTTGGGAGAAGTTATGGAATATTTAGGAGGTGCCACCTTGGTAGAGGAATTACATCACCGGGGCAGGCTTTCAAGGTTTACTGCCTTATCCCCACTTCCTGCTCTCCCTCTGTCCTTCCTGTGTAGATAAATATATGGTCAGACAGCTTACAGCTGGCAGTATGGACATTAGCTCTTTGGCACCATAAACCAGAAGCAGCTCTTTAAAGAAGGTGCTTTCGGTCATTTTCCATCACTGTGACAAAAGAGCAGTGAATATACCTTGTCTCTTATATTAATTGTACCAAATAGATGTCAGCATTAGAACACTGTATCTCATTCAAAGCAGGGCTCAGGCTATTGTCTGCACCACAGCTGGATTTTCCTTGCTTTCCTCCTCCACTCTCTGTTTCCCTTTTCCTTATACCTTCCTTATTCCCTTGCATATGTATTTGTGGAGACAACCAACAATGAAGAGCACAATTTACGTAAACTTCATGATTTTGTTCCGACTTATCACAGACACCGTTGTTCATTCTCTGCTGTCATCTTACTTGCCACAGGGACTTCCATCCCCCCACTCCCCATTGTGAGTTCTAATACATTAACATGTTTAGGGATTGTGATGGTTTGAATAAGATGGTCCCCATAGCGTTATATATTTGAATGCTTAGTCATGAGGGAGTGGAACTCTTCAATAGGCTTAGAAGGCTTAGGAGGTGTGGCCTTGTTGGAGAAGATGAGACACTGGTGGTAGGCTTTGAGGTTTCCAAAGGCCACACCAGGCCCTGCCTGCAGATCAGGATGTAGCTCTCGGTTCCTGCTTCAGTATCATGCATGTCACCACACTCCCATCACAGTAATAATCGGTAATAATAGACCAACCTTCTCAGACTGTAAGCAAGCTCCCAGTTAAATGATTTCTTTTATAAGATCTGCCTTGGTCATGGTGTCTCTTTACACTAATAGAACAGTGATTAAGACAGGGATGTTGAACTCTGTCTTCTTTTTCCTCATTTCATCACCTCATTGAGGTGCTTAAAACTCACTTTATCAGGTAAATTAATAATGCCAACTGTAATTTCCCAACAGGTTTCACCTTCTGAAGAACTTGTGGATACCATGGAGACCAGCTATCCTGCTTCCTTGTCTCATGCTGCCTAAGCCAGATCCTTTCAGGCAGGAGGCTGGCTCAAGGCTCGATTCTATTCATAGCTTCCCTTAACTTTGCTCCCACTGTTACTTGGTTAACAAATTTTAGGAAAAGCTCCAATGAGTAGGAAATAAATACAAAGATCTTAGACCATAAGGCTTAAGGAATTGGGAAGTTCTTTGTTTCTCTGTCTGCTTTAGAGACCAGCTGAGCGCTTCATGTGCTCGTCCTTACAATCCCCCTCTGTTGTCAGAATAATTCTTTGTTTGATAGGAAAGGCAATTTAATCATACAGGAACTAAAGTAGGCAGTCCTAGACCCTAAAAAAAAAGAACCACAACATTTATTTGAGTTCAAAGTCCCACCCTGTCTTTTTATTTTAAGTGAACTTCATTTTTTCTGATGGGGAATATTTAGCATTGTGAAGTCTCCTTTTGGTGTTTGTCTTGGTCAATGTTCTATTGCCATGAAGAGACACAATGATCAAGGCAACTTTTACAAAAGAAAGCATTTACTTGGGAGATTGCTTATGATTTCAGTGCTAATCTATTATCATCATAGTGGGGAGCAGGTCAGCATGACCTGGAGTTGAGAGCTTTACATCCTGATCCATAGGCAGGGAGGCAGCAAGAGACAATGGGCCTGCAGTAGGCTTTTAAAATCTCAAAACCTAACCCAATGACACCCTTCTTTCAACAAGGCCTTATTCATTTCTATAAGGATCATAGCTCCCAATCCTTCTAATCCTTTCAAACAGTTCCACTCCCTGGTGACTAAGAATTCAAATACATGAGCAAGCCACAGTGTTCATCCTGAATGTTTCCTCATTCTTGTCAAGGTTCTTCCTATAGAAAAATGGTTTTCAAAAAAAAAAAACAAAGGAATCAAAAGCACTGAGATGCTAATGAGCTCCTTCTCCCAAAGGCACATCTACTCATAATGAAAATCATGGCTCCTTATGTATTTATACTGTCATCCATACAGGAGTAATGTCCTGGGAGAAGAAATGTCCTGGCTTTTTTTGAAACACATGGCTAGATCCCTTGAGTGGCCCAAAACGTGACTTATGCCCACTTAGGACTAGTAGTGATAGTACAAGTTACAGAGTGTGGACTGCCTTTACCTGTCCCAAATGTAGTCTGTGATTCTTGCATGTTTGTCAGGCCCAAGGACAGTAGAGGAAAGCAATGAACACAGAGTGTGGCTGGGAGCTGTTTTATTCTTTCTTGCCTCTGTTCTTAAACATGTCTTCTGAGCTATACCTTTCTTGAGTCTTTTTGCAGCTTGGCTCTCCCAGTTTGAGAGATATCAAACTCTAAAGAGCTCTTTAGCTAAACTGTCTATGAGGCCTTCTGCTTAAAACTTCCAAGGAAAGCTTTGTGTACACTTAGGGGCCCATAATAATTATTTCAAAGCTTTGGACAAATCTTTGACTATCATTAACTCCAGGTCTTTAGGAACAGATGGCTGGGGAAGGCAAAAAAAATTAAAAAAATATGAAATCCTTACTTTGAGAGGTGCCATTTTCGTTCTCCTAACTGCCTATAAGCAGTAACATTTCTGAACTGTCAGACCCCCAGTTTTATCCTACATCCATAGGATCATGCTATCTGCTGAGGGGCACTTTCATCTGTGAACAATGGGACCAATGACTGGTGTGTATATGGCAGCTTTGGTGCAGTGAAGAATGTTGGGGCTGTTTAATTGATATCTACCTTGGACAGTCTGTAAGGCATCAGGATTTAAAATATATGGGGCTGAGGTGTATCTCCATCGTATAGAGCTTGCATAGAATGGTTGTGGCCATAGATAGAATTCAAGTACCAAAGCAAAATAAAACAAAACCTCAAACAAGTGAACAAGTGGCCATATCCAAAAGACAAAACCTTGACCATCCTTAAGACCTGGTATTCCCAGCTGCAAAGAATAAAGAGGGTTTTACTCATAACGATAACCACAGCATGATGCCTGGCATAGGACAGTCAATAAATGCTTACTCAATGGAGACTGAATAAAGAGAAATTCTGATTATCTTTAAGGGCATCATAAACTTCTCAGTAGAGGGATGCGGTGCTTTTTATATCCTTTGCACACATACAAATGTAATTAAGGTGTTGTGAAAACATTCAGCATTTCTGTCTGCAGCTGTCCTCAGTGCATTAATGATGGCCCTAAGTGTTTCATATGGAAAGTGAAATCTTATTCTCAGTACATGTTATGGTTCTTTATCATGGAAGCCAGTTCCTGTTTTATGCAGAGATGTTTCTGTGCACTAAATGTGATTCCAGGTATTTTTTTTCTAATAGGATCCATGCACAGTTTCTTTCTCACTTGCAAAACTTTGATTCTATAGGAAATAGTCCCTATCTTCAAAGGATCCTAGAATGTTAGGGCTGGAGGGCTTCAGTGACCAAGCATCCTTAGCTAGCATGATGATGATCTCCTTTATGACACCCTTACCTGCAGCACCATTATCCTGTCAGCTGGACAGGCTAAATCAGCACACACTGTGTTACTGGAGAGAGCAAGCAAAATGCTAACATTTGTACTGCTTTGTCTCTGAAAACGTCATGCAGAATACATCATTTCTTATTCTGTCACAAGAAATAATTTGAGATACATAGGTGATAAGAAAAGCTAGCCATCACTATTTTCTTGTCTTTGATGGTCAGGTCAGGGTCCTTTTATGACCCTGTTTAAGCTCTAAACACCTCCATGCCCCCCCACCGGCCAGAGTCAGTCTGTTCTTTAAGGCACTTACTTCTTGTCCTTTCCTGTGCTCTGAAACATGTTCTCTTTCCTTCACCTGGATGACCCCTAGTTCTGCTTCTCACCATGCGGCACAGGCTTTACCTCCTCCAAAAAGAAGCCACCTTGAAGCCTCAAGCTCCCTCAGAAACATGTGATGGCCTTATCATCATCGAAGTCTTCCCTCAACAGGTGACATCTTCGAGATGGGGTTTTGTGTTCTGATCATTTTGAGGACTGGTACCAGCAGCCTGTTGGCCATGAAAATGCCCGTTTCATTTTGACTTTGTTGGGATTGAAATGTAAAAGGCTCTCTGCTTTAACTTTTGTGCAGAAAGTTACCAGTGGTCAATGGTCTATATGAAGACTTCACGGAGGTTAGGTAGGGTTTTGAGGTCTAAGGGGACATCTAATTTTTTATGTGTTAAGAAACCAGAAGAGGCTTCCTTCTTAGAACTTGACAGATAGGTTTACCTAAAAAGCTGATGTTTGCATCTTTTTTGGATGAGTCATACATTCTTTTAGGTGACATGTTGAAATGGTACATTTAGTTGCTCAATTTTCTCTCTAGCTTCACACGATATAATCTATGCATAAAAAGTGATTTTAGCCTCCTGACAAGGTTGCTTTTATTTTTGTTGGTACCAAACTGTTACTGGAACCATTCTGATCCCTGGGCTAACATTCCTGGTGGAGAATTAGCACATGTGCTTACTGGCCCAATGAGTCTCAACATTGAAGAAGCTCATTCCTCAGTTGTAACCTACCCATCAGTAGAAGGAAGGGAGAGGGAGGAAGATAGACCTGGATATACTAGAGAAGGCAACAGTAGTAAAAGTTAGCACTCCACCGACCAGGGCATGGCCTCCAAATCTGGACTTAATTTCTCTGGATGCTGGTGAACTTTGGTGAGCTTTTGCTTTATAAATTTAAAAGTTAGTGTGGACAGAGTCAAAAGGCAGCATGTGGAAGCTTTGGGGAACCAGCAGAAGATAAAGCAATCTTTAGAGAACGTGTTGAAATAGCAGCCCTTAAAACAAGACCAGGGGACCTGGGATGCTTTGAAATCTCTATCAGCTAAATGAAAACATGGCTCTCTTAAAGGGGGACACCTTTTGCTCTGGCCATTTTAAGCAAGTATAAAAGAAAACTTGAAATTGGAAATCACATGCCGTCCGTGTGCATGGGTCTTGTTAGTGCACAATAAAGTGGGCGTTCTGGTCTGCTGTTACAAAGGGGACTCTGTGACCCAAACACTCCCCTTAAATAAGGATTCCCAGCTTCTCTTGTTCTTGCTAGTTCTAAGAACAGTCCTAGGCCTGAGCAAAAAGTCTGAGGCTACTACAGGGGGTGGGGAGCGGGAGAAGGAGAAGGAAGGGGCTGAACATATTCCTGGAATTAGGAGCTCCCCCCTCCACTGTTTATCTCCTCGGCACCGCTCAGCTGTTCTCTGCTGCACAGAAATAAAAGTTTAGTTTAAGAAGTATGTTAGAACAAAGCTACAGAAATTGCCTGGAATTTCCTTCATTTTCAGCCATCTGGCTTTCATTGCTGACTCTGCTCCCCTCCTCCACATACATTTACCAAATCTTTTCAACACACGCTGGCCAAGCTATCAAATGCTTATAATTAATAACAGTCATACTTTTTTTTTTTAAAAAGTGGTGACTTCTGGCTTGCATGGGCTGCTCATGTCACTTCTATTATAAGTCAGAGAGATAGTCGCTTGTTTATTAAGACAGTTGAGCTCTTATAGAATTTGTTTTGAATTTTAAAAAAATCATGCTTTTATTTAAATTACAACTATTATTTCTCAGCAAAACTAAAGACAACAATGCACTTTTCTGAGTGACTACTGTGATTCTATTTTACTTTTCTTCATTATTAATTTTTGAGGCTCAAGTACCTTAGGTGGGCCTGGAACTCATGACCCTCCTGATTCTACTTCTGAGCTCTGGAATTTTAGCCATGTGCTCTCATAACTGGCAGGAAGACTTGTGTGTGTGTGTGTGTGTGTGCATGTGTGTGTGTGTATGTGTGTGTATGTATATGTGTGTGTGTGTGTTTGTATGGGGAGGTAGGGCATTGAACCCAGGACTTTATGAATGCTAGTCAAACACCCAGACACTGAGTCACATCCCAGCACAGATCCTATTATTGTTACTACTGTTATTATTATTGACAGAGTCTCACCCCATAGCCTATGCTGGCCTGGAACTGACTATGCATAGCCTAGGCTCACACCAAGTCTATAGCAATCCTCTTGTCCCAGTACTCAAGAACTGAGGTTGTAGTTGTGACTCATAGCATATCCCTCATTCTAAAAAGTTATCCCATTTTAAAGGTGAGAATGAAGATCTGAAGACATCCATAGCCTTTAAAAAGTTAGCTGAAAGTGACCCGAGAGGCTTAGATCAACTTGTGAGTCTTTTTGAGTGTCCTGGGGATGTGAGAGCAGCTCTAGGTGAAAAATTGAGCTTTCTGAGCAATAAATGCTGTTTGAGATGGTTCTTAAAAAATCTTTTAAGAATTTAATTCCTGAATACACTGTAATCATATTATTTCTACCCTTCCTTCCCTCTCCAATTCTTCCCATGTCCCCTTACCTCCTCTTGACTCATGGCCTCTTCCTCTATAATTATTATTGTTAGACTGCCACATGTGCACACACACACACACACACACACACACACGCACAATCTACCAAGTCATGTTAGTGTTGCCTGCATGTACATGTGTTTAGAACCAACCACTTAGGATTGGAGAACCTATAAGGAAGTTTATCCCTAGAGACAACTGATTCTCTCTCCCTCAACAGCCATTGATTGCCTATAGTTTTCCATCCAGGGATAGGGCCTTATGAACCTTTCTCCCCCATACAAGAGCACGTTGGCTGATGTTGTCACTGCAGGTCATGAGCAGGCAGTCATACTGTTCAGAGCTCATGACTGCAGCTCTCTATCATGTCGAAGACACTATCTCACAGTAGCCATTTGGACCCTCTTATCTTTCTACCTTCTCTTCCTTGGTGTTGCCTTGAGTTTTAAAGGGTAGGTTTCTTCATGAACTACTTAACTAATTAGAACACCCAGAAAGAGTCTATTTTTAAAAAAGCAGACAAATTGGTAACAGGAGACTGATTTCTTGCCCCACAGTGGATTTGGCTCCTTTTAACAGTACTCTCTGAGCCAGCATTGCCCACTGATGACACAAGGGGAATATGGTGTAGCCTCAGGGACTCAAGTTACTTAATGTTAAATATGTACAAGGAGTTCTCTGCTGCATGACAGTAACTCCTTTCCTATTCACTTTGAAGAAAGTTCTCATTGGTGGTCTACAAACAAGGCTGTATCCAATGCTTTACAGCGAACTTTAGGGAGGGTTGCAAAGGAATAGATATTTTTTCCTCCACAGTCTGATCCATGCCCTCCCAGTAACATACTTTCTGCTGGTTATTGCTCACTACCGAAACTCTTTGTTCCTGTCCCCTCTGTCAATGTCCCCTTGTATCCATCTTTACTTTGAGTATGCTTTTCTGTACAATAAGTGGTAACATAAATGCTATAACCCTATATATACATTTCATCTTGACAATTAAAACCTTGAGTTTGTGAAAAGGAGACTAATAATGGCATTTCAAACGTCTCCTGGAAGATGGGAGAGAGGTTAGAAAGAGGATAGGAATAGCAGTGAGACCTTCCAGCTCTCATTCATTCACGCACTAAACCTTGCTAATTACAAGCATGGTCACCTCTTGGTTCCTAGATCATCTAGATCAAGAGAGAAGGATCAAGACATAAAACTGAGAGTAGGAACTTAAAAAACATCTAGCCTTTTCCTTAGAAACTACTGTTGATTTGAAAGTCTCTAAACAAGGTAAGCATTGTACACATACACACGTGCACTCAGACATACAAATGACAGCTGCAAAAGTCAGACTGTACTTCCAACCTGGCAACGTACCTCTCCTGCTGTGAGTGACCAGGCCTGAAAGCGGCATGTGGGAATGCTGGTGGGAGCCAGCCATGTGTTTCTGATACCAATCCAGCATCACACAGAGGACACCAGAAGGACCATGCATGGGCCTCAGAAGCTGCTCCAGAAAGACACTGGATTGTTATAGCATTAGTCCCAGCATATGAGAGACTGATGGCTTCCTCAGCAGCCGTCATCAAACTGACAACTCCTAGAGGAGGGATGATTATCTTAACCCAATATCTCCTCACAGACCCCAGCGAAAGCTCGAAGCATTTCTGTATGTGGTATAGGCATGCTATGGTTTCCTTTTTTCCCAAAAATCATGTGGAGTTTATCAAAGTCCAAGGGAATAAAAGATTGTAGAAAGTTTGTGCCCATCATAAGATACACAAAAACAAACAGGCAAGCAAACAAACAAAAAGCCAGGAACCACAGAAGCCTGCTGAAGAATGGTGAATTGATGATGTAGATAACCCCTGACTAGACTGAGGATGTAGGGGAGAAAGGCACATGGCTACATATTTACCACACATGTGTATACATCTTACCCCAAGGAGATTGGAAAGAGGGGATTGCTTTGAAGGTACCATGAAACAGTTCGCAGGAGAAGCAATTAAAAAGGATCAAGGATAAAGCAACCTTATCTAAATTAACCTTAGTTCTTTGAGAATGAGAAAGCATTCTTGTATCTTATTATTTTCTGCTCAGACTTACTATTATTATTATTATTATTATTAATTTTCTGCTCAGAGAAAGAATAGATTCAGTGTTTACACATGTCAGCAATTTCCACCCAGTCCGAGTACTGACTCCCTGGCTTTGCCTCAGCTCACCACAGCATTGGAATGCGCTAAAATGAGCAGGACATAAACTACATCAGTTAACAACACATAGAAGAGCTGGTAGCTGTGCGAAACTTCTGCCTATGGAATAATGGATTCTCATGGAATATTCGCACACAGCACAGCAACCACATGGTATCTTGTCCAATAATTTCATTTTGTAGTTGGGGGGACAGAAAGAACACTCACTTTGTTCAAGGCCATAGAGCTATTTGGTGGCAGGTAGGATGAGACCCTGGCCTGTTAGCCTTCTGGCCAAGTGTCTTGCAGGCTTCTTTTAATATGGGGCACTGATACTAAGTAGAGGAGCTTGTATACTTTATACTTTTTAACCAATTAAAGCTATAGGGTCACACACCTGAACAGTTGGGAGGTTTAGACAGACGAGGGCCTAGTTGTGGCAGACACATATGCCTATAGCAGTTCTGATGTAGCCTTGCATGGGTTTTCACAAGCTGGATCTAGCTTCCCTCTTGTCTGATTCTCTTTGTCCAGCCCTTGACTCTCTCGTTTTCCTTGCTTTGTTCTGATTAGTGGAGAGCTGCTCCAGGCAGGTCCCTGACTGCTGCCTTGGAAGATGTACTACTGGTAACCATGTTCGCCTCTATATTTGAAGGCGAAAGCCCAATCTTGCCATTCAGATCAATACATGGAACAACTTTGGTGACCAGAAAGTCATCATGGAGCTGTGTCATGTGATTGGAGAAGGCCTGAATCTGTCTCTTTTAAGTCCCAACGAAAGGAGACTTCTGGAACTGGCTGAGAAAGAGGATAATCAGCACACGGGCTTTTACCAGCAACCTCCTATTAGAATTGAAAATAATATAGTGACTCCTATATGATGTGTTTTGCATAGAAATGGGAAATATTCAGAAGCAACATTCCTTTCATATCTAGGACATGACCTTATCCAGTGACATTCCTCAACGCAGCTGTAGATTTGCAGTAGATTTGCAAGTCTGGCTTTAGCACCTCAAACATATCCTTTCCAAACTGGAATCGTACAGGGGGTTTGCTCCCCCCCCCAAAGAAAAGTATCTAAAAGGCAAATTTCTTGAGGCACCATAAAATTGTGTGGACCAAAGCAGTGATTGGATTGATTAGTGAAGACTCAAGGTTGGGCGATAATGAGACGCAGGCAAGGCTGAACAATGAAATGCTCTAATTGATTTTACACATATGGAATGATACACACACGCCCCAGCGCATACTAGAACGAATCTGCACGCTGTGTGCACGCAGATTTCATAGTGGGTCAGTTATACCACCCAGATGCTTTAGTACCTTACACTCTGTAATTTGAAAGTCAGCTTATTACTGTGGTGTGAGGGCTTAGGACACAGGCTTAAGAGGCAGCGTAGATCATGAAGTCTGTGTCAGCTCATTTTCACTTCAGGGGAAAGCAGCAGAATACTGCATGCACATAACAACCATGCCACAAATTTGCTTAGTGTATGTAGCCTCTGGACTATATGACCACTGATTGGGCTAAAATTCCAGGGCCCTGCTTTCAATTAAATTTAAGTGGATTTGACTAGAAGTTTGAACTGACACTAATTGGTTTTCAAAACACTGGGTAACAATAAGTGTTCCTGTGCTGCCCATAGAGAGATGCACCCAGTTCAACATACGCTCACGGTTGGCAGGGGTGGCAACACATCCCTTACCTTGCCGGGCAGGGATCCAAATTGCAGGATTTCAGGAGCTGTGGGGGCCGTCGGCTGGTCACGCATAGCTTCTCATCAGCAAGCTCCCGAGTCTGTTTGTTCAGGCAGCTCACCACAGCCTCCTGGACACCTGGGTACAAATCACACTGTCAGACCAGAGTGCAGAGTGGGCGTGTGTTCGGGTGATGAAGTGTAGACAGGCAGCCGGTGGGAGGCCTCTGAGGGGTGGGACTCTCACTGCACACAAGGGGCTAGGGTTGGAAGCCCAGCGCTGCCAATCTTGTTAAGCATCACTCGATCTAGAGCTGGGCATGCAGCTCAGTGGTTGGGTGATTGCTTAGCACTAACAAGAACAAGGCCCTGACTTTGAACTCAGACAGCACAACTTTGTAAGAGTAATTATTCCAGCTGAAAGGAGGAACTTGTGAGCCTGGGGCCTCTTGCATTATATTTCTTGAGGAGGGTAACCTTGACCTGGAAAAGAACGTAGTTCTCTCTCATCTGTTATTCCTAGTTCCAAATCTTCAGATGTGAGTATATAACCTGGAGTAACTGTAGGAACCAGGAAAGTCAAAAGGGACCACTGTCAGAGGAGGGGGTTGGGGGAGAAGTAGAAGGGGGAACAGCAGGGTGCAAGTGATTTAAGGAGAAGGTAGAAAAATGGGGGACTTTAATTAGAAAGTAGGGAGATTAATACAGAAAAGGAAGAATGGGGGTAAAATAATAATAAGGATGTCTGAAAAAGGTCATAAGGAAGTGTTATTATCTATCTAAAATTACATTTAACACATATGAATATGTATATACATATATATTTTAAACGAAAAATTCTTGTTTGGGCTGGCAATGCTTCCCTCAAGATCCATAGACTATCTACAAAAATCCAAACACCAGGCATAAGAAACCTCATTTTGAATTGTTGCTCAGAGTTGTCCAAGAGACTCCTCAAACCTAGGCTGTTGCTGCTACACTTGGTTGCCTCTCAAAGGCTGAAGACAACATGTAGTTTAGATACATGACAGAGATGATTGAGCACGTTCTGACCTGAAAGCCTCCTCCCTGAGGACTAGTTTCCATGGTAACAGAAGGTACTATGCAAGTTTCAAAGGGAGGGAAGCAACCAATAATCCTACTTAGTTATGATGTTCATAACCAAAACAATGACCAGCATAGCGTGATAAGTCCAGGAGTACAATATGGTGCACACACAGCAGTGGTGACCAAGGGCTTTACAATTAGACTGAAGGCCCATACAATAGGAGTGCAGTCATGCTTGGTACTGGAAAACCCAGTCAACTATCTGGAGTTAGCAAAATCACAGATTATGGTAGAGAACCCATCACTGTCACTTTACCAAACCACATAATTCCTAACTTCATCCTAAATAGTGATCCTTACACCCACAGATAGGTATAGGCCTCACCCCTCATCAAAGAAATGAGTCTTTGCAATAGACGAAGATCATTACAGAGAAACACAACCAATCAAAATACAGATGACAACAAGTGACTCTGGGGTGCCCAGCCCCAACTGATACATCTGTCACACATCTCCTATACCCAAGGCTCAGGAATCACAGCAGAAGAGGGGACAAGAAGATTATAAAAGCCAGAGGAACAGGAAGTTTGCTGCAAGATGTTGCTGCCTAGAAGTCTCAGAGAAGCTACATCCATGAAGTCTTATCTACATGCCTAAACTTTACCTGAATAAGAGTGGCGCCAATAGACATGCTAATACGAAAGGAGTAAATCTGATGGGTTCTCAACCCTAGAGAAGAAGTAACTAAGGAATACTGAAAGCAAGAGAAATAGCTTCCCCCAGGAAAGAACCCCCAGTGAACTAATACCAAGTGGTATTCAGCCCTGAAATCATAAACATACAAGTTACTTTACATGAACTGAGTAGGTTAAATTTATATATTTAGGAACACACACACACACACGCACACACACACACAACATCTAACATCTACAGTGTCCATTATGGCCCAGGTGCTGTGTATATCTCAGTGTGTGTGTGTGTGTGTGTGTGTGTGTGTGTGTGTGTATGTGTGTGTGTAAAAAGACATAGAGGGCACAAATTTGAGACAGAGCAAGGGAGGATGCATGAAAAAAGTTGGAGGGAGGAAATGGAACGGTAAATAATAATCATATTTTAATGTCAAAGAATATTTTAAAAATGCTACCAGGCTGTATAGCCACTAGTGGCAAAATGTGATGTTTTAGTGTAGAAGGAGCAGAACAGAGGAATAGGGTAACCACCAACCAACCAACAAATAAAATGAGAACCTTAGGGACCCAAGACCAAACACATTATACTTTAATGAAAGGGATATTGCTGTGTTTGGAAGTGATGTATGACATCATATTTTAGAATCTAGCATTCTGTAGGCTACTCTGTTCCTGGCTGGCTTTGTTTTAATTCTGTTTAATTTCTTCAGTGACCTACTTTGATAGTTGAACTAACACATAAGATGCATAGTGACTATAGCCATTGAAAACAATATCCCCAGAGACACCTGTAAACCCTAGATGGTGCTAGTGTAGTGTTTTGAACAGTGACTAATGTAGGTTACTTGGTAGATAACTCTCATGAAACACAGAAACACCTTTAGAGTCCTTTGAGAGACATTTTATTTTGTTGCCTGGAGTCATAACATCTAACATCTACAATGTCCATTAGGGCCCAGGTGCTGAGTATCTCAGTCCTTAGCATACATCACTCTATTCTCTTTACAATTCTATGTGGCAAACAGTATGTTAACTCCAGTTTTACAGAAATGCATGAAAATACTTGCCCGAGGTCATGCAGTTGCTGAATGGTGGAGCTGAGTGTATCTGAAGTTCTAAGAACTCACTGACAGCATTAACATTTAAAAATACCAAGAGGCTGTCATATCTGCTTCCCTGGAGATCTTCAGAAATAACCCAGACATTTGTCTGGAATCATTTCAGCAGTGTTTAGTTTAAGGGTAGTGGCGAGACAAGACATTATTGCTAATTTGTTTTCAGCCATATACAATTATATATGTAAAGACACCCACTTCTAAAGATATTTATCTGTGTTTAGAACTTTGTATGCAGTTATTGCTGAGATTGGGTACTCACTCCTTTCTCTTCTGTATTGCTGAATGATACCTTACACAGTGCAAGCACCTACTGCTTGTTAGTTCTCTCCTATTCTACCCTTGGTCTCCCCAAGTCTCTCAAGCAAGAGAATGTTCTCAATGTTAGATTGACCTAGGTCATCAAGCAAGGCCATCATTTAAAAAAGTGATATTGGAAAACCGAATCCAAATTGATTTCCTTCCTTCAAGACATTATTTTTGTCTTTAATAGATTGTGGTATTTGTCATGTGGCTGACATGGCATTTCAGCATTTTCTTTCTTTCTCCCTAAGCTTTTATAGCTTCCAAATTTTCTTTAATTTGAATCGGCTAGTTCAGGGCAGAGCATTAAGATTTATGGGTATTCAAATCATTCTATTATATTCTATAATGCCAACTGTGGGCAGATCTCCAAATCTGGAAATTCACAGTATGACGACATAACAAAACACATCACAAGATATTGTTGCTACCGTCTGTGATTTCCCGTGAGGCTGGTATAGGAGTCTTAAAGCCATGATGACAAGTCACTACATGCAGCTTACTGTTATGGTTTTAATCTGAGATATCCCCTGAAGGCTTATGAGCTGGGAGTTCAGTTGCCAGCTGAAGGAGAAGGGATTGAATCCTGAGACTGCTACCAATGCTGTTGAAATACTTTACAAATGCCACCTAACCATACAGTCACCGATGCCAAAATGTGGTAACCTAATGCAGAAGCATTGCTGCATGACATGGTAACCAAGATCAAACAGATCATCTATAACCTTGCTGGATGTGACAGCTCATGCCTGTAGTCCTGGAACCCAGGAAGGAGAGGAATGAGGGCTGCTGCTAAAGCGAGGCCAGGCTGCTACAGAGTAGGAGCAATGTTAGTTCTGGGCCAACATTGGCAACAGAGGGAGACCCTGTCTCAGAAACAAAATAAACAAAACAAAACAAAACACCCACCACCACCACCAAACAATAACAATAAACCCAAAACTAATAAAACGTCCAAATAGCAAAACTTTCTAGCCTAAGCAATGAATGCCCTTGGTATAATCATAGTATGATGGCCAGGCTTAGGGAAGAAAGTGGGTCACTGGAAGTGTGCCCTGGAAAGATACATTAGCCAAATGATCTCTGTCCTCCACAATGAGGATGATCTGAACACATTTTATTTTCCACATGGTCCTGCAGTATGATGTTCCAACCAACCACAGGTATTTATCAGAGAAGGATTCTAACTATGGACTGGAATCCCTGTAAACTGTGAGCCAAAGCAACATTTTTCTCATTGAAAATGTTTCTCTCAGGTCTATGCCACAGTGATGAAATCAGCAACCATGCTACTGTCCTATGCAGAATCTGGAGCTGTGTTGTGCTAGAACTGTTTTTCTAAATCACACTCAACATAGGTTTCTCAAGAAGCAAAACACCTAGGAATAAAGTTAACTTGACAGGTGAACAAACCCTCCACAGGAAAGCGCTTAAGGCCTGGGAGAAAGAAACTGAAAAGCAACTGGAAGCAACATACTCAGGGATAAACAGATTTAATGCTGTGAAAATGACTGTATTAAGGTGGTTTACAGTCAATGCGATTTCTATCAATCTTCCAGTGACAATCTCCACAGAAGTAGAAAAGACAATCGGAGGGGTCATATGCAAACACCGAAGGCCTTAATGGCTAACATAGTCCTTAGCAGAAGAGCAACATTGTCCCAATACCCAATCTCTAATTATATACCAACAAAATCAGCTTTACACGTCCACAAAAAAACCAGACCGGTGTTCCCATAGAATAGAATGGAGGACCCAGAAATAAGCCCACAAGGTTATAGCCACCTGACTTTTGGCAAAGGTATAACAATCACACATTTGAGACCAGACAGCCTCTTAGGATGTGTTTGGAAAAACCAGATTTGCATGTGTAGAAGAACAAAACCAGACTGTACTTCTACTTCTGCTTGAAAGTCATTTAAAACAGACCAAAGACCTTAGTGTAGGATGAGAAAGCTTACAGGTAAAATACTTCAAGATAAAGGTGTAGGCAAGAACTTCTGGACGGCTTTCCAGTAACACATGGACTAATTCCCAGAATTGCTAAACGGGATCACAGTAAACCAAGATGCTTCTGTAAAGCAAAGAAAACACTCTCCAGCATGAACAAATAGCCTATAGGATGAGAAAAACATCATATAAAAAACTATGTGCCAGACAGGAATTAATATTAAAGATAAACAAAGAATTGCAAAAAGTAAGCACAAGGAAAGCTAAAATCCAGTCAACAAATGGGCTAGTGAACTGGATGGACAGTTCCCAATAAAAGAAACAAGGCTGGAGAGACAGCTTAATGCTTAAAAGGGCTTGCCCTGGAGGTCTGATGACTCAGGTTAAGATCCCTGTGGCTATGTATGTATGTGCTTAGTAAAGTGGCAGAAGGATGGAAGGCAAGAACCAGCTCCTCAAGCCATCTTCTGACCCTTACGTGCATACCACAGCACTTACATGCCTCAGCTCACACACACGGCACACAAACATCCACCCATCTGCACACACCATTCACAGCAAAGGAGGGAGAGGAGAAGTACAAATGGCCAATAAATACTTGAAAAATGTTCAACATCCTTAGCCATTGGGAATGCACATTTGAACTGCTAACTGATCCTATCCTATCCCAATTGGGATGTATGTCATCAAGAAAACAAATGACAACAAATATTGATGGGGGTGTAGAACAAGAGGGACCTTCATTCACTGCTGGTGGGAGTGAAAACTTGTACACCCACTATGGAAAAGAGTATGGAGGCTCCCTAAAACACTGAAAATAAAAACATTACCTATCTGGGTCACTGTTGGGTGTATAACCAGAGGACTGTAGTTAGGCATACCACAGAGACACTTGCACATTCAATGTTTATAACTGCCCTGTTCGTAATAACTGGGAAGTGGAATCAGATTAGATATTGATCAACAGACGGCTAAAGAAAATGTGTTGCAGACACACAATGGAATTTTAGACAGCCATAAGGAAAAAGAAAAAGAAAATCATAGCATTTGTGGGAAAATGGATGCAACTGGAAATCATTATGTTAAATGAAATAAGTCAGTCTCTGAAATCATGGATTTTCTCACATATGTGGAATTTGTACACACATATGCATGCACACGTGTGTGCATGTGTATCTGCATATACAGGCAAATATATATATGTATAAAATATATGTATATTCACACACACACGCACACACATATATGGGTTACAAGCTAGGGAGGAGATTACAGAAGGGGAGAAATAACTTTTAAGAGGAAGAGAAGTAGAGTCATGGGTTCCATGTAACATCAAAGTCCAAAGGGGACTAGCTGAAGGGAGAAAGGAAACCAGCTGGAAGGTGTGGGGTGGGGAAAGGACAGAAAGGGAAGGTTAAGAGCAGAGGAGAATGCCATGTGTGAGGAAGCCATGATGAAATCCAGCACTTGGTATGCTAACCTGATAATGAGGAAGACATTTTCTACTAGCTTGTCTGCTTGATAGCATTTGAGAGGCTCTAGAACACATCTTTCGGCTTTATCCAGGCTGTGGTAAGCCTTACATCACCATGTTGCTTCCAGGAACTCTGAGGCAGCCAGTGATCTGAGAGCTTGTCATCTGCCTTACTTGAAAGTGCCTGTTTTAGGTGTATAAGGGCTGGAATTTGTTTCTACTCAGAGAACTCTCTGTTTATAGAACTTAAGCCCTTCCAAGATGGCAAGGAGTGGGGTAGAAAAGGCAAGGTTTCTGCGGGACCTCAGTAATCTCCTCCCTTGGCTTTCTAAATCCCAAATATATACTTCTGCAGAGCATTAATCATCACAGATCAAAAGCACCTATGGGGTAGCCCCAGGCTGAGATCAAGAAGCACTCCTGAGTTACTAAGTTTTAATCTAAGGTATTACAAAACAATGTGCTACGCTCTGCAATACTGTGTACTAAGTCTCTTTAGCCACGCGGTCAATTGCCTCGGCATTCTTAGCCATACTTCAACTGTACATGGCGCCAATCCTGTGATCAACATAGCTCTTTTTTTCTAGGTTGGATATATCAATGACTAATGGGCAGGGTGATCTAAACACAAAAGGAAATTGAGATTGACGGGGGGGATGGGATGGCTGGAAGAAAGGACCATGGAGTGTGGTGCAGCCCTGATATGGAGAATGTGGGAAGAATGGAAGGACTCTTTGCACTCCCTGTATTCCTGGCATTGGGAGGAAGGCAAAAATGTAGAACTGTACAAAAATGTAGATGAAATAACAGAATCCTGAACCCAAATATATATCCATATGTTATGTACGCTTGTGCATGTGTGAAGTGTAGTGTGTGTGTGTGTGTGTGTGTGTGTGCTGTGCACACTTGGGTTTGCTCATGAATATAATGCAGAGGTGAGATGAGGGGGGTGCTGTGAGCCATCATTCTCTGCCCCATGTCTCCGAGACAGGGTCCCTTGCTGAGCCTGTAGCTAGGCTACTGTAGTATGAAGAAGCGTGGGTCCTTTTGTTCGTCCTGGCCGCCTAGCTTAACCCATGAAATAACCATAAAGAAATTATATTAATTTAATTACTGCTTGGCCCATTATAGCTAGCCTCTTCTTGGCCAATTCTCACATCCTGATCTAGCCCATTTCCGTTAATCTGTGTGTCACCACAAGGTCGTGGCTTACTGGGAAAGATTCAGCGTCTCTGACCTGGCGACTTCATGGCAGCTCTCCCTGACTGCTTTCCTCCTCCCAGCATTCAGTTCTGTCTTCCCGCCTAGCTAAGTACTGCCCTATCAAAAGGCCAAGGCAGTTTCTTTATTTAACCAGTGAAAGCAACACAAATACAGAAGGACTTCCTACACCAGGCTGTCTCTCAGTAAGCCCCAGAATCCTATCCCCTCACTCCACAGTTCTGATGTGACAGGCATGCAGTTACTTGACCCCACCCAGCTATTTATGTGATGGTGGGATCTGAACTCGTACCCTCATGTTTGCATAGCGAACTCACTGAGCAAACTCACTCACTGAACTGTCTCTCTAGTCTCCTGAAACTAACCTTATAAAAGCAATGGAGAACCTGTGGGTAAGCATGATATATTCTGATTCTGGGTTCTCCTCTTCTGACAAAAGGAGAGAATAGTGGGAGGAAAGAAGCCATAGGTCCAAGGCTTCACCCTAAATTCTGCCGAAGTCAGTTCCACATTCTTCCAAAATAGACCCTAAAGTTGGCTTGACATCTAGGAAGTCAATACCGCAGTGCTGCTGAGGTTCAGAACTGCTCTCTTGGACCACATCTATCAGTCTGCACATAGGGAAGCACAGGATGGGGATGAGTGGGGGATGGTAGGACATCATTTACAGGCCTGAAGACTTTTGTCTTCAAGAAAGTGGGATTTCTGTGTTTGTATCTCCCTGAATAGCATGATTGTCGTATGGTATTGATGACAACCCAGTGAACCTCACCCACCAACTATGGGTTGAAAGTACTCACTAATTCCTTCTGGTTACTACTTCTGCTAGGTGAAAGATTTCCTTTCTTATACCCAATTTCATCTTGAGATTATAGAAACAATAAAGTTAGCCTGACTGGCTCTAAATTCCAAATGATTTAAAATCTTTTAATCTTGCATATTTTAGGTTGATTTCAGCAAAAATGATTAAAAATATATATAATCTTGTGGGTTTTATTTTGGTGAAAGATCAAA
Organism: Bramus lutescens; assembly: GCA_001685075.1. NCBI lineage: Eukaryota > Metazoa > Chordata > Mammalia > Rodentia > Cricetidae > Bramus > Bramus lutescens. The sequence goes on along the minus strand of LOEQ01002833.1, from coordinate 80,960 downwards.
GTTGATAATACAGCAAGATATCACTGCCAAACAATGACTTGAAAACATACATATCCCATATATTGAAGTGATTTGTTAGTGCATATGGGCATCATATGGCTTACATGACCTAATCATAATTTTTTCACTTTATAATTTTTACATTTTAGGTGTAAATATATTACCTTGGCACATTGTGCTCAGTTGTTGACAGTTGAAGACCTAAGAAATTTTAGTAACTTGATCCTCTCCTGGGTATAAATGAAGAACTGTTCGTGTCATACAAAACCTTTTAGTTCCTATAGGTAGAGATCAATTGTATATCACATCCAAATCTTGGTTTTGGCTGAAAATTCTTAAAATTACTATATTGCACATATACCTTAAAAACTCAATTTTAAACTCTTAGTCAGTAGAAGAGTTAGATTCTTAAAGAGAAAGGTATCTGGTTAGTTTTATATACCATTATTGCATCTATTTTTTCCACCTCCTCATAAAATTCCAGGCTTTACTTGTAACTAAGAACCATACCAGAGAAAACATGCTGTGTTTCCAAACACATTTGTTTTTGAGTTTATATAATGAACATTCAGTTTAGAAGATCATAGAAATCTGGGCTAAAAGCACAACCATTGGAATTCAGAGTCGCTCATTATATTTAAGAGGAGCAATTGGGTATGGCAGTGCATGCTTGTAATACGAGCATTCGGGAGGCTGCAGTTGAGGATTCCACAAGTTCAAGACCAGTCTGGGTTACATGGTGATACTGTGTCTCACAAGCAAAACAAAAAAACAAAAGAAGCAATGACAGTCACCAGTTATGTCCAGCCTTTCCCCGGCCTCTTGGGTTCTGTAGGGGTTCAGAGATTAACGAGGTTTATTTAACACTCCTCTCTCATCAGGCATGAAAGAAAGGATGTCCTCAAAGTGAGAGACCCACACCAAATGAATTAGTTGTGTTTCAGGACTCTATCCCCTAGAGTCATCTGGAAGAGTTTTAATTTTTAAAATAGCAGGGCTCTCCATTAAAACACTTCAACAATTCCAGGGCCTGAAACTGGAAGATGTGCATACAAACACGAACCTTGAGGTCAGAACTACTAAATGTTTAGAAAGAACTGCTAGAGAGAAGTACATTCTTTGCTAGCAGTGTTCAGGCCTTTTCAGCTCCGTGTGAATGGACAATGTGGCCACATTTATTCTTACATTCTCAGCCAGAACAAAAGATGCCTTTAAAAGAGTTTCCCAAATGTCATGGCTTAGAAAACAGTTTTGGGAAACTATTTGACTATTTTTTTCCCCCACTGGTTAAGTCAAATCTTCACTGGGCATGTGGGGAATCAGCCTGCAATCTGCCACCAGTCAAAAAAAATCTCTCTTGGGACTGATAACGATAAACCTCGTGAACAATAGTTGCAAAAGCAATGTATTTGTCCATGATGACAAAGCATATCGTAATCTTAAAGAATTAATTGATTTTCCTAGCAATTCCTATCCATAACATTATTAATAATGAATCCCTGACAGGGCTGGGCTGATGACTCTGTGTGTAAAGTGCTTTCTGTGTAAGCATGAGCATCCATGTTCCGATCACTGTCACTCACTACAATGCCAAGGATGGCAGCATGCACCTGAAATTCCAGCACAGGGGCTGCAGAGATGTGAGGACCTCAGGGACTTTGCTCCCCAGTCTGAAACAGTACGCTCCTGCTTCTGAGAAAGTCTGTCTGGAGGAGTAATTCATGAGGACCCTGGGTGTCATGTCCTGGTTCCTCTATGCACACCCATACGGATTAATGCAACCACACATACTTCCCTGGCTCCCCTCAAGTATCACTGAAGAGATTAAGTAGCTTGGTTTTAATCTTCCTTCAACATATGCACCAAATCATGCACTGCTCCATAAATATGTACAGTTATTGGTCACCATTAATACGTTAATGCAAACATTACGGAAACTATTTCTAGATCATCATGGAATATACCCAAGGGAGCCAGGTGAAAATATATGTAAACATCTGACATTAACTAATACCCACAATGAGAAAGCTTCAGGGATTCTGCATGAGTGTGGAGAGGTATAGTATGATGGAAAGACTGGGTGAGGACAGAAACCAGAAGCCTTGGCCTGGGCCCAGTGCTATCATTACTAGCTGTGAGGGATGGAGAGAGTCCCACGACTTCCCTGCAACCTGGTTTCCCTCTTACAGAACAGAGCGGGGTCTGCTTTTGCTCCCTGTTCTCTTGTTCCCCTAGCGCCCGTTGCACATGACGTTCACTGTTTTTATACACCCTTCTTCACGTGGAAAAGGAGCTGAATCAATTTCTGGGTCTCTCTTTGTGTTCTTGAGAATAGTAGGATGTGCTGAAGTGGGGTTTCCTTTCACCCCAAATGCACGGAGGAAAAGCACAGACAAACAAGACTGGGTGTTGAGAACATAACCATGGAACGACAGCTGCAAGCCAGGGTATCAGTCGTGCTGGCTGCTCACAGCTGACTGGGAGAGTCACTTGGGACAAAAGAAATCCACCAAGGTTTCTTTCAGGATATTTTACATTTAGAATGGCCGCCTCTCCTTTCTTCACCCATCATTCTTGGACTAGGACAGCCATCTGACACAGTTGCACGCAGGGACAGAAGAAACCCAGAAGATGGTAGACTGATCTGGGGTCCCCTCCTTACCTCCGCCACACGACTCGGAGCACTTGGTGAAGCCCTCATATTCCCAGTCATACAGCTCGTCCAGGTCCTGCAAGCCTTCCAAGAGTCCGTCTGCATTGTCTGGGTTAAACTCCGGAATTTCCCCGTTGCAGGGTCCTGCGTAACAGGCACGCTGCGACGCGGGCTTGGGCCCTTCACATTCATCCACAGGCAGGTCAGCCACGGACTGAGAGAAAGACAGAAGCACCTGGCATCTGACTATTCGCACCTGGGTTCCCACACCGCAGGTGACAGTACAGGCCGACCAAGCTTCTGGAATGAACCTGCAGTTGATAAGGAAACAAGACGACAGGATGAGAAGCCCCAGGCAGGAGGCCATGGGGGCTGTGAGGGGCTGCATCGCACCTGCCTCCGCTCCCAGAGCTGGACCAGGATGTCAGGATGTGCTCGGGATCCTCCACCCCGTCCCGGGCTGGCAGCTTCACGTTAGCTCATGAGCTCGCTGAAGTGTGTTTCGAGAGTGTCATGTGAACTCCCAGCTGCGAGACATTCCAGTCACGGACCACCTGCTTGCTCACTGCTCTGCACCCCTCGTGGCAACAGGACATTGGTGGGGCTCCTCCTCACTCTAAATCCCAGCACTTGGGCCTCTTGCAGGATGCTGGCACTTCTTACACTAGGCTAATACTGATACTAAAAGACGATAACAAAATTAGCCCCTGGAGACATTCAGGAAGAGTTTTCTCTTAGTTTGGAACCCATATCTTCCACTTTCCTTGCTCAGATTCAGTGAACTTCCCAGGATTTATTTTTATGCACAAAGAGGGATTTTTTTTAAAAGCTTCCAAGAATGGCGCTGCCTTGTTCCTCACACATTCTTTGAATCAGTCTGAACTCCATGTCTTTTTATGTCACATAGAAAACCACGCTCAGATTGAAAGCCACAGGCATGTTACAGTAAACAAGAGATTCTGCAGTTATAAAAGTTTGTTCCGCCTCCTCCACCCCCACCCTTGGAAAGAAGCTACACTAGTAAGAGCTCCCCCCCCTTGACTTTCTTTAGAGTGTATGAAAATAGCCAAATTCCCCAAAAGCTTTTGCTCTTCATTAATCAACCATAGCCGTAACTTCAGTGGCCTTGAGAGGTCCTAGGGGAAAAAGCCTGGAGGGATGCATTAACATTTTCTGAAAAGCTAGTAGAATAATTTGGAGAACGAACTTTGGGCTAATGACCTCCTCCCCACCCCACGATCCTCCTGCCTCTCACAGGGAGGCAGGCTGGCGAGGAAGCAAACTAGACTTCTTCACCGGGACTTTGGCAGAAAAGGAACCAATAAGAAAATTACGGCATTGAAACAGTTCATGGCTAGTCCAGGGAAACTGAAACTCGAACAACAAACCAATCCGTTGTTGATACAACCAAGACGCTTCCTGAGTCTGAGGCTGGCCTTCTGTGGGACCGAAGTGACCAGTCGGCCCGCGAGGAGTGTCCTTGCCCAAAGCACACACACTGTTTGAAGGCAGGGTAAATGACCCTTCCAAAAGAGCCTCCCTCTCGTTATCCTTGAAGAGCCATCATCTAGAGTAGAAAGGTCGCTAGACCTCCTACCAGAATGGTAAATAGAATGGCTACTCAGGATGGTCCCCAAAAATTTTACCCCATTATCATATTTGGCTTCTGTATCTTCTAGTATAGAGACATAGGGGCAAATAGTATTCCCAAAATATTTAAATGTCTTCCTCCTTTAAATAATGCCACCTGTCTGAACACTTTTGAAATATAAAACAGAATCTATTATCAAAATCACCTATTGCACATTCTCTTGTTACAAACTCTTTTACTGCATATTCACAGACACTTGCCTCAGTCTTGGAATAAGAATCATGATAAACACACAGTCCTGGATTTTATAACACAGAAGTCTGCATAAAGGGAAATGCATATTAAGTCATTCTATAGATAAGAAAGCAACAGATGACTTAACAAAGGAGTAACGAGTAATTTTTTTTTTAAATGTAGTACCCTATTTTGTCCTAAATTAGTGGCTCTCAACCTTCCTAATGCCATGACCCTTTAATACAGTTCCTCATGCTGTGGTAACCCTCAACCATAAAATTATTTTTGTTGCTGCTTCATAACTGTAATTTTGCTACTATTATGAATTTCAGTGTAAATATTTGTGTTTTCCAGTGGTCTTTGGTGACTCCTGTAAAAGCCTGTTGAACCTCCACAGTGTCAAGCCCCACAGGTTGTGAACCTGTGTTCTAGAGTAAGTTAGCAAGAACTCCAACTGCATCCTATGAACTTTTCCTAGGATTCTTCTCATGATACTTATAATAGACTTCTTCTGTGACTCTTACACTGGAAGAGTCAGCAAGCCTTCTCTGTAAAGAGCTACGTTAGTTTTTGCATGTTGTGTAGTCTGTGTTGCAACATTCAAGCCAGCCATTGTTGGAAGAAGTGAATAAGTAGATCAGTCAGGCTAGGTTCCAACAAAACTTTTTTTTT
>LOEQ01002833.1:7231-17387 GCA_001685075.1 Bramus lutescens | reverse complement strand
AGAGAGAGAGAGAGAGAGAGAGAGAGAGAGAGAGAGAATTCAGGACTGACCACTTGGTACTGCCTACCTATCTAGGGTAAGCAGCATGCTCACTGGGGAAAAGCAGATCTCATATTGCATTTCACCATTCATGAGTACCATTTGCAGTTTACCTAGTCTTGTTTAGGACAGTTCAAGAAAATAGAGCCAATTCTTTGGCTTTTGTGCATCTCTGTGTATGCATTGTGTGTACGTGTGTACGTGTGTGTGTGTGTGTGTGTGTGTGTGTGTAGAGGACACTGTTTATGTTGGGTGTCTTCCTCAATCACTTTGCATCTTAATTTCTTGAGACAGGGTCTCTCACTAGACCTGGGGCTTATTTATTGGGTGATATTGGCAGGCTAATAAGCTCTGAGCGGCCAGCTCATCTGTGCCTCCAGTGCTATGATTGCAGACACATACTGCTTTATTATCTGGCTTCTTACATGGGTGTTGGGGGATCTGAACTCAGACCCTCATGCTTGGACAGCAAGCACCTTAAGAACTGAGCCATCTTCCTAGACCCCCAATTCTTCAGCTCTTCAGCAATCATAAAACTGAAAAATACAGGAGACAATCATATTTATAAATATATTTCTTCAGCAACATCAAGTCATTTTCCCGTGTGGCGATGATCTCAGTCTAGCTATTTTATTTCAGTCTCCGTCACTGCTCACAAAAATCCCATTTTGGAGTGTGGTTGTTATAAGAGCAGCTAGCCGTGTCCTCTCCTCAAGAGGATAAACAAATCATTTGGATGGTAAAAAATGCACACATATATTATTGTTTGACAAGTGAACCCTGGACTTTATGGGGCTGCTCAGGATTAGAAAATTACTTGGGTCCATATAAGGATGACTTATCTGTTTTCTTGTTTTGCCTAAATGGTACCACGCTTACTCCTGACTTCATACGATCTTTCAAACTTCACTTCTTTGATGAAATGTGTTTGTTTTTCAGAATAATTAGTAGGATATGTTAACTTTTATAGGCACTGGCATTTCTTCCTCTTGTTTACCTGATTAGAATAATCTTTGTAGTCTAATTGCCAGAAAATAATCCTTGCTGCTTAAACTGGCTTCGTGGGCATTGTGTGGAAGAGGAGGAGGAAATTCAGAGATGAGCAGAGTGGAGGGAACCAGCGGTGCTCAAAGGAACAGCTGAAAGCAGTGACAGCAAACTTCAGAGGAAATATTATCAACCCCCTTTGTCCTTATAACAGACCATAATTTTCTTGTTGGAATCTATAGATCTCTATCTAAATGTCACTAAACCGTAAGGAATAAGATGTGACTGGGTATCAGCACCTTGGCACGACTGACAATCAGTTCTTAGAGACAAACCCAGGGACCATTTAACAGCCTTATTACCTGTTAACCCCAAATCCTACCACTTATCTTCATGATATGAGGGCTCTTAATTAATATACAGAATTAATTTTTCTTCAAAGGTTTGTTTTAAATGTAGGTTGTTTGTTACTTCTATATATTTGTGGATTGATGAAGTGAAGATTTAAAATATGCAAGGAAAAGGAAAAGAATGGGGAAGAAATGAATTTTAGAAGGAGGGAAAGGAAAAGAGAGGTGAGAAAAGAGAAAAGGGAAGATTGACTATAGAGAAAAAAAAGAGATGTAGCTGCCACAAGGCTTGGTGACCCATTCACATACACAGTCCACAGACCACCCACCGACACCATCTACTTCATATTTTTCAGGATGACTGTGCTTAGAGACAATTGGTGGCTCATCAGGCTATCAATTATAGACAGAAGCCATTCACACTGTCCTAGCACACTGCAGGGTGGCAGAGATTGGTTCTCTTGAACTTTTGTCCCTTCTGGTAACAAAAATTAATAATAAAAACTAAAACGTCCAGCCCCCCCCCCAGGAAAACAGAGGCTCTACTTACACAAATGATCTGGCCCCTTTAAGACAAGGCGGATGTGTCTGCTTCCGTAAGGAATGGCAACCACGGTGTCATCCGCTAGAGAGAAACAGTGAAACTTTAAAAGCACAGAATCTGACACAAAATCACTGAGCGTCTCCCTCACAAAGGCAGGGACAGTAGATTTAAAACCTTTAAAACCTTTTTCTTTTAGTCTTTGCAATGTGAAGCCAATGCTTTAGAATCGAAATGTCTGCTTTCTCCAAAATAAAACATGCAGAGAAAAATGTATAGCTCAATAAAATCAATTTAAAAATGCCAAAGGGGCCAGTTGCTGCTTAGCTGAGGGGAATTGGACCTCTTAAAGTAAATATGATTTAAAAAAAAGATTGGTTTTATTTTTGAGTGTGTGTGTGTGTGTTTGTGTGTGTGTTAATCTATCTCCAGGTGGGGATATGTGCACAAGTGAGGGTGCTGCCCAAGGAGACCGGAAGAGGATGGCAGATCCCAAAAGCCATTGTGAGCCACGTGACTTGGCTACTGAAAACGGAACTTGAGTGTTCTGCAAAAACAGTATGCTCTTGAACTACCAAGTCATCTTCTCAGCAACCCCCCATTTTGATTTCAAAATGGACTTGTAAGGGACTCCTTTTGATTTTATAATGCTATCAAAATTTCCTGAATCATAATATTTGCACTGGATTAAAAATAAAAATAAGTCCTAGTTCAAAGGACAATGTACATTATCAGAATTTGCATCTCTCTCTGTTAAAGCATCTTGGCTAAGTGGGCAGACTAGGAAGGGAAAATACATTTGTGTGCTCTGAACCCTCAAAACCCTTCCTTTCCCTTCTTGACTATAAACTACTTTCATTCTTAATGAAATACTATGAAAGTCTGGTCAATGTTGATCTAATATTTCTCCACATTTACCAACTATGTTTCAAAACACCTTTAAAAATCTGGCTGAATCAAAGGTTTTTCTACCATGGGGTATCCTACCAATAAACTGAACATACATTCACTAGACGCACAGATTCAAAAAACGGGGAGACTGGAGAGATAGCTCAGTAGTTTAGAGCTCTTGCTGCTCTTGCAGAGAACCTGAGCTCAGTTCCCAGCACCCACATCAGGTGGCCCACAACCATCTGCAACTCCGGCTCCAGGGACTCGGACACCTTTGGCCTCCTCAGGGACCTTCCTTCACATGTATACATACTCATGTCCATACACATACACCTACACATAGTTCAAAATAAAAATAAACCCTCAAAAAGTACTTAGAGGTAGATGACACCCACCCTGTTCACACCACAGACACAGCCACTTGAAACTCCTTCTCTGACAATGCCTTATAATTACATTTGCGGCAGGCTCATTTTCACGGCAAAGACCGCTTCACCCATGACAGGCGACATGAACAAAGAGGATTTCACGATGAAGGAATAGAATCTCCAGAAGCATGATGACAAAAGCAAGGCCAAGTGGAGAGAAAATCACTTGAGAGATAAAAAAGGCAAGTTCTTTAAAATGAGGGATTATATCCAGAAATTGGGTGTGACTGTCTATTGCTTATGTTTCTAACATTAGATATCATCATAATACTGGGATAATTAGGTTTAAACAAAAGATTCTCAGTGGAGGTTAGATTCAGATAATGAGCCTCAGAAGTTACCTAATGAGCCTCACTCAGATCCTACGCTTCTAAGAGAAGGTAACATGTACTATTGCCATACACAAGCACGAATAGGTAACATGTACTATTGCCATACACAGGCATAAATAGGTAACATGTACTATTGCCATACACAGGCATGGATGGGTAACATGTACTATTGCCATACTCAGGCATGAACAGGTAACATGTACGACTGCCATACACAGGCATGAATGGGTAACATGTACTACTGCCGTACACAGGCATGAAGAGCAGATACACATATAAATATGTTGCCTGGAACACAGTATGTATTCAATACTTTTATTTTCCTCACTTCTGTCTAAGATTCCTTAAGAAATGGGGCAGAGAGGCTGAGAGATGGCTCAGTGGTTAAGAGGACTGGTTGCTCTTCCACAGGCCCCAGGTTCAATTCCCAGTACCCACGTGGCAGCTCACAACTGTCTCTAGCTTCAGTTTCAATAGCTTCTTCTGTTTTCCACAGGCACCAGGACTGCATGGCGCTGAAAGACATTTTATTTTATGTGCCATCAAACACTGCAGGTTCCCTAGGACACAACCTGCTGACTGAGGAGAGCAAATCATGAGTCTTCATTCCCGCCCTGAAGAGGTTACATTTATCAAGGCTGTTGAACGCTCTACCTACATCATACACTTACTGTTGTTTTAAATGCCATGTGCTGTTGAATAAAAGGCTGTATTTCTGAGAGTGAGTACTTTGGGGCACAGAAAGCAAACTGAGTAAGGGAAAAACAGAAGAGGAACACAGGGACATTCAGGCTGGGCCTGCAGAACCTTAAGTTTCAAAAAGACGTGCATTTTGAAGTTTACAAAAGAAATTCAAAAGAAGTTGAAACAACGAGATTTCTGGAAATAGTAAGTCAGTGTTTATCCACAGGTCAAGTAAAATCCACGTGAAAGGGAAGCTTTTTTGGCCCTGTTCTGCTCAGCAGCAGTCTTCTCACCCCCACATGGCCCATGGGCCCATTCCTCTTTGTTAGAAGTAACTCGCATTCCTCATGCTGGGGCAGTAACATTGCCTTTTGGGGGATGCATTAAAGTTTGTATGCTTCAGAGGGAAGAGTAGGGAAGAACCCTGAAGGCTGCAGAGGGTATAAGGCAGGATGAGGAAAGTCCACCAAACAAGAGGGTAGAAGTATCTTTTGATGCCCTTCTGCACGTGCCTAGTCAAGGAGGGAAATGTTAACACGGGTGCTAGAGTGATGGGCAGAACAAAACACAGGGGTTGTAGAGCCATAGTCTGCTCTTGTGTTGTGAGATGACTCCGGCAGCCACTAGGAATCAGCCAATTCATCAATGTGTTCTACGAAGTTTGTAAGAGTTTCTCATATGTCATGTTTATGGGAGAGAGTATGAACTCAAATAAATGGGTGAACCATTAGCCCCAATCTTTGGATCCTGAGAGAATGGCTCTAGGGAAATGTAGGGAAACCTGTTGACTATATCCTATTCAGGGGAATTCTCAGCACTCGTTAGTTTCTATGAATTCCTTAGCAACCTGGAATCACATTCCATCCATTCTGTTTAACTCAGGGTATTCCCAAAGTGTGTATCATAAGAATTGCTAACAGCACCTGATGTGTCAGGACAGAACTTGGGAATCAGGCTCCTGATGTGATAATCCTGAGTGGTCATCCCTAAACATATGCATATATGCAATGCTACTCAGACTTAGTAGGTTGAATATATAGTCTATAATGGTTTTATAATAATCATAGATGGTCATTGAATTTGAGTGGGGATAGTAGAAAGATCACGGGAAGAGTTGCGGGTGGGGGAGGGAGGAGTAAATGATATAAGCACAGTCTTACTCATGCATGAAATTATCAATTATTAAAATACAAAAAGGAAAATGTGAAAAACTTAATTTCTGCATGCTAACAGAAATAGCTGTTCTTCCAACTGTAATACACTGGTGCATTTAACAATAAATTCTTATTGCTTTAGTGTGGATTAGAGGATTCTTGTAGTTCCTGTCCCTGTTATACACACGGGTGTTAAAAAAGTTCCAAGGTAGGATGTGTTGTGCAGCCTGCTTCCTGAGTGACTAGTGTAACTGGTGTGGTTGGTGGGGAAGGCAGTCACATCTCTCACCATGCCACCCATTCCTCTGAATGCTCTGTCCCACAAAGACACTGTTTCCTGCTCTACTGCATCTGTCCTAATCTAGTCTAGCTTTGCTGACAGAACTGTGATGCCAGTCTTTGAGACGTATTTCTGGGTCACTAATCAACATTTCAAGAGAGATTAGACAACACATTGTTGTGTTCCGTGGACAAGCTCTTCACAGGAATCATGAATTCTGTCATTTTACATACCTGGGCGGCAACTGACATTTCACAAGCCAATTGTTACCAAGAAATGTACTTAAAAGATTTATTTGAAAATGTTATAGTGTGGCAGATACTTTCTTTACTTCTCTATATAGAGCATTTGAATGAAGTTTTAAATTCTGTCGGTGTCCTGAACTGATGAATCAGGGAAAGGTGAAAAGCTAATACTTTGCAAACACAGGTTTCTTATTTTGATGTCAAAGTTTATCTTAGTTTTAGATCTGCTGTTAGGTTCACAATTTATAGGACTCTTCCCTGGAGATAATACTTGATCTTATTTTTTAAATGAAAGGATGATTATTGTTAACACAAAAAGCCTGCCAATATTAAGAAAGTTTTGATGGTGTATTTTAAAGCCTTATCTCAATTTTAGTGCTCTAAAAGCATATCCAATAAAACAGAAGAGGCTTAACTTTTAAGCCTTTCAGCCTTCCATCCCACCGAAGTTTATCAGTAATTGCATAATGAAAGATATATGCGGGGCAGGCCAAGCAATACTCTCTCTATTATCAACTGGAAAAGTTTTATCTTTTTAGGGGTCTAGGCCAAAAACTGTAGTGCTATCCAAAATTACATTTAATCAGAATAAGCTCTATTGTTAAAATATTTCACTTCATTGATTCTAAGAGGAACACACACTCATATTTTATATTAGGATAATTGTACAATAACGTCTTAAATTCTCTGCTATGCAGGCTGTAATCCTGCCTCATCCCTCTTCAGCTGCATAGATACTCACATCAAAATTGCATTGCATGACTGTATAAGATTTTAAAAATTTACAAAATATCACATTAAAAACTAGCTGGCATACATGTAAAATGAAAGCCAGAAGTATGGAAGAAATTTCCATGGCAATAGTAGAACAGATTCCTTAAACCCTGGGAAAAAGCTGTCGAGACTGCTAGATAATGAGACTTGAAGGACCACACAACATCCCCATAAAAGGAGTCAAGTTATCAGATCTCTTGCATATCAGATATTTACACTGTGGTTCATAACAATAGCAAAATGAATTCGGCAAAAAATAATTTCACTGAAACCTGAAGAGCTGTATTAAAGGGTCATCGCATTAGGAAGGTTGGGGACTGCTATTCTACATAATTGCAAAGATGGCTGAAGTGCCCAGCCAAGAAGAAACAAGGACCGGTTTTAACATCATGCCTAAAATAAGTAAAAAGTCAGACAAAATTGTATGAAACCATGCTGTTTAAGACACTGGGCCTCAGATAGAGAAGGGCAGGAAGGAGAGAAGGTATAGCCTAATATCTCATTGTTTTATTTCTTTGAACAGGTTTTCTGGTTGTGTTTCTGAGAGTAGAAACTCTGGAAGAAACTGGCGAAGTCTCTAAGTCGAGAAGACAAACCTAAGAGTCCAAACAATGGAAGCAGTTAGAATTTCTTGAAAAAAGCTCCAGAAGAGAGAGAGAGAGAGAGAGAGAACACTTTGAGGACCTAAGTTGGTCCTGAAGCATATGTATCAATGCATAAAAGTGAGGACACTTCGTTAGCTTGGGGAAAGAACAACACAAAGAATTATGAATATACTGCAATCACACAGGGCTAAGAAGCATGTCTTATTCCACTAGACAGACCTTGAAGACATCGTAATTCATGGAACACTGAGTATTTAGAAGGGCCTTGCCTTGTAGAAGGGTACAATTAACTTTAGGCCAAGCATGGCTTTGCTCCCACCTACCAAATTGTAAGACTCAAAAAAGATCACGTTGAGTTCAAGTAACTTAACTGCTCCCAGAACAAAGCTTAAGCATATTTATGGGAATACAAAAATATCTCATACCCAACAAAGTAAAATCTGCAATGACTGGCATCCAGTCAAAAATTACCAGACATGTAAAGAACCCAAAAATATAGCCCAAGTAAAGTGAAAAATCCATCAATCAAAACACAGAATGGACATTAAAATAGTCAGTATAACCATATTCCATATGTCCAGAAAGTATTGAAAAAAATCTTTAGCCCCATAAGATTTCACTGGTGAATGCTACCATGCATTTGAAGAAAAATAATAAATATTAATAATAAATATCAATTCCATATATTTTCCAAAAAATAACATATAAGGGAACATTTCCAAACTCGTTATATGAGGCCAGCTTTAGAAAGATCTCCAAACCAATCACAGACAATATCCTATGCCCAAATACAGACTAGAGGATTTCATAAAATAAGATATAAAATCTCTCAACAAATTTTGGCAAATCAATTATCAATCTCTGGAAAAACTAGCTATGTGTAAGTGGAGTTTAGCTTTGGACAGTTTATTCCAGTTAATAAGACCATGGAGGGTCTGTCCTAGGAATGCAGGGCTCGCTCTTTATCTGAAAACCAATTAATGTCATTTGTCAGAAGAAAAGGATAGAACAGAAGCTACATGATTTCAACAAGTGAGCCATAAAGGAAATTTGATCAAATTTGATATCCATCCAGGATAACAACTCTCAGAAGAGTGTGTGTACAATGTGTGTGTGTGTGTGTGTGTGTCTTTCCCTGCCACCTGGGAGCACTGCAGTAAACATGGGCATTGATTCAATCTAATTTGGTCTGAATGGAATTATTTGCATCTGCAGAGAGGCTCATCTTAAGGTTATTCCTAATATATGGAGATCATCCACTGAGAGGGTCTGTTTTTCCCCCGGGCTCAGCATTGTGTGCTGGAAAACACCCTTCTCGTGCTCTCTCTGCCAGACTAACATTGGCTTCACATCAGCTTCGACTCGGTGAGTTCCCCTTTTGGATTACATGGACAGTAGAGTTAAGAAACCCATTGGCTTTTCCAGTGAAGTTGCGGGTGCGCTGGAAGCCTGACCCAAGGGGCAAGCCAGACCTCACTGAGATGAGACTTGGGTGTGTTTGGAGACGCCCGCCACTCATTTCTCATGCATCCCTGTTTTGACTCCAGGGTTGTCCCAGTAGATGCACTGTGATAGATGTGATTCCCAATAGGCATGGGCTTCTAGCTGGGCTTCTGCCATTCAAAGCTGATTTCTCAAATGCTCTTGGGCAGCCTTTCACAAAAATCCTTTTAAACTGGGGCTACCTAACATCTAATGTAAAGCAAACAAGGCTCCATCGCCCATTATTTCTAAATGCCCCCGCCCCCTTCCACTTCTCTGTCCCTGTTTCTCCGTAGCCTATGGTTTCTAGCGTGCTCCCACCCCTGCTTCTATGTCCTGCCCCCACGTCCGCTTCTCCATCCCCACTTCTCTGTAGCCCACAGTTTCTATCCCACTCCCCTTCCTGGTTTTCTAGCTGTTTGTGTCACTCTGAGATTCTCTAAAACAAATCTGTTTCCCCTGTCCTTCTACTGTCCTGGCTTCTTCCACCTATCTATGCCAGGATTTTAAGTTGGTCATCTGACACAGGCTTCTAAAAGTGTTTTATTTGTCTGTCTGTTAGGCTAATGTTGCCCCAGGTTGTGTGTGTAAGTATGTGGATTTATGTTTCTGTGTGCATGTGTGCTTGTTTTAAGATAATTCCAGACTAAAAGAACTTTGACAAAATACAAACACATGGGTAACCTCCAGTTTGACCTATCTGCCATCTTGGGTAAGAGTGCCCACGTATGCTAGTATTCTTTGACTTATTAAAATATTCCTTTTAATCTTCTTACATTTACTAGCATTGGTAAACTGTAACTAAGTGGATAAAATACATGTCTAAATTTAGCTAATATGCCCAGTTTAAATAACAGCTAATGGTACCCACTTCTCAAGTGCCTTTATAGATCTGAGGGTATAGCATTTAAGAAAAGAGCCTCTAACACAAAGACACGCAAGCTCCCACAGCATCCTTTAGCTCCTCCAAGAAGATGTGTGGTTGCAAAGGACATTTCACCTCCAGGCTTGACTTTGGGTTTGGCAAAGCCACCCACAAAGCAAAAAGCAGCCTTTCACCTCTTCAGCTTCCTGGATGCCTTCTAGGGAATTGATCTTCTCATCCTGCTGAGACAGGTAGACTAAATCTTTCCCCTCACAGAAAAATCTTTGGGCTTCTTGTACTTATAGCTAATGGAAAGCACTGCTTCTAGGCTGATGTTCTCTATGTATTAGGAAAAGTTTGGGATTGACTTTGTAGCTAAAAAGCTGTCTCTGGGCAGTGGTGGCACACACCTTTAATCCCAGAACTTGGGAGGCAGAGGCAGGCTTATCTCTGTGAGTTCAAGGCCAGCCTGGTCTACAAGAGCTAGTTCCAGGACAGC
>LOEQ01002832.1:280626-295247 GCA_001685075.1 Bramus lutescens | reverse complement strand
TCTCTCTCTCTCTCTCTCTCTCTCTCTCTCTCTCTCTCTCTCTCTCTCCTCTGAGCTGCTAAGAATCCCCCTGTACTCTTTTGCTGGAATAGGAGCATCCAAACTGTTAAGTTTGAGCAATGTGGCAGTTATCCTTCTAGGGAAATCAAAGCCAGGCTGCGGAGTGGATCTGCTGCACACGCTCTCCTCCCCAGCCTTCACCCTCTTCTCATTGAGGCTGCTAGAAAGTGATTGGCTGTCAGCAAGTCCTGAAGAGCTCTCTTCCTACCCCTGACCATATAATCTTCAGCGTTGGGGTGTAAGCTACAATGCTAACATGCCAGGGAAAGTTCTTAATATAGATTTAGTTTTATATTGTAAATTTTCACTTATCACAGATGCTTTCTGATAGTGTAGTAGCCTTTTCAACTGTGGCCTTAGGTCATCAATAAATGGCTATCCCTTTCTTCCAGAGGTGTAACCCTATTTCAGGCAGTATGTAAGAAGAGTGTTCTGTATTGCAAAGCTGTTTCCATGTCACACTGTGCAGTCCTTCGAAGTAGTATTTTGTTGATCTTAGTGACAACAAATTCAATATATCTGATAACACTGCATAGCAGGTCTTCATTCTCTTTACTGATGGTATGGCAGTTGGTCTTTAATGATCTGTATTTTGTATACCATTTGCATCACATAGCAACAATGAAGAGCTGAGTTTGCTTAAACAATAACTGTAGCTGTGCTGTTTGTAGTCTTATATTCTTCCATCAAGAAATTATTACCCTTCAGCCAACCTCACTTCTTTTTACTTCATGTATGCAAAGTACCTAAATAAAATATAACTGAAGTTCCCACCCTGCACATGAGTAGACAGAGTCAGTCAAGCTGGAGGAGACTATAGAGTAGTGTGTGCATAGCCTTTCCTCCCTGCTCACTAGCAGCCACTCCTGAGTATCTAATAGCGCCATAGCCTTAGTAGGTAACACACTTGATTTGGCTCACGTGTTTACTGCTGGGAAGTAAAGAACAAGATTTGTTTTAACTTGAGTTCTATAAAATTGAAATGTTATTTATGGCTAACAAAGATATTGTCGCAAGTCTTTTGGTATCTCCTTGGCTTGTTGCCTATAGTGCTCTGTTGGAATACTTCTCCACATGGATTGGTTTTAAATGGCTTTCAGCAATTTACTGCAGGGCCATCTGGCCATTTGCTGTCTGTACTCCCAAACTAACTTTCAATTCTAGAATAACCTGGCTTTTGATATTTTTAGGGCTCAGTTATGCCCTGGTAGACAAGATTGAAGTATCACCTGTATAGAAATGAGATTATTGATATTTCAGGTGATACAGTTCATAAAAAGCAGGCTTTCAATATAGCTAAATTGTGAAATGATTGCTTAAGTTTATATGCAAATTCCTTGAGTTGCTATCTTTCATTAACAGTTACTTTTTCTAATACATTATATACTAAAGATAAAGTTTCAGTTTATATCCACGTTAGTATTTAAAGACATATTGTACATTTCTGTGCCTGTGACACAGGACACTGCTTAAGGAAAGCAGTGAATGGATGCCCCTCATGAGAGGATTTGGTATGTTTATAAACTCACTATTCAAAGGAAGGATGTTTCAAGGTGAAAAGTAAAATTTCTTCTACAGATAATGTTGAGCCTCAGCATAATTTTCACATCCTGAAAGAGGATGTGCATTGCAGCGACCTGGAAATGATCAACATTATATTTATTTCAAAAGGTTGAGAGATAGTGAGGTGATTCTTTGGGTAAAGGCTCAGCCTTCAGACCCACATGGTGGAAGGAGAAGATGGGCTCCACAGAGTTGTCCTCTGACCTCCACTTGTGCACCATGCAGCCAGCTCTCCCTCCTGCTACCACACACACAATAATTAATTAATTGACAATAATAATAAGCTTAAAGGAGGGAACATCGCCTCATAATGCCGAAATGTCTGATTTTTTCCTTCCTCTTTTGTTGACCATAGATTTTTTTCTCATACAATGTTTTCCCTTCCCTTTTTCCCTTCCCTTTACTTCTCCGTTTCTCCCCACCTTCCTTTCAATCCACATTCATCCCCATTCTGTCTTTTATTAGAAAACTCAGGCATCTAAGGGAATATAATATAATATAATATATAATATAATAAAACAAAAACAAGCACACTGAAACAGGACAAAACAAGCAGAAAGAAAAGAGCCCGAGAAAAGGCACACGGAACAGATATAGATGCAGAGACCCACTCATTTGCACACTGAGGAAGACCATAAAAACACTAGACTGGAAGCCATAATATCTGTACAAAGGACCTGTATATGAGAGAGGTGGTGAGAGGGAGTGAGGGGGAAGATTTCTTTTAAAAAAGAAAAAGCATTTACAAGAGATCATGAGACTAAGAACATCCAAAGATGCCGCTGTGCTTGTTCTGTTGCCCGTCTGCTGCTGGGCATGTAGTCTACCTTTAAGAGTAGTTAGTTTCCCCAGTGAGACTCCTTCGGAGAAAAACGAATTTTACTTTGTACTGGTTACCAATTGCAGATAGCTTCTGTATTAGGGGTAGTGACTTGTATCCACTCCCCTTCAGCTCTGGGGCCCCACCTGGTGCAGACCATTGTATACATACCAGTCTCTGTGAGTTCTTAAGTGGATTGTTGCTGTTGTGTTTAGAAGGCCTTGTCTTTTGGTGTCCTTCATCTCCTCTGGCTCTTAGAGGGTTTTTTTTTCTTCTAAGGGGTTCCCTGAACCCTGGGGGGAGGAATTTGATGGTGACATCAGGTTTTGGACTGAGTGTCCCAAGGTCTCTCACTCTCTGCATACTGTCTGGTGTGGGTCTCTGTATTTCCTCATCTGCTACAGGTTGAAGCATCTCTGATGATGGCTGAGCAAGGCACTGATAGCAGAATGTCATTAGGAGTCATTTTATTGTTTCATTTCTTTAGTAGAACAGTGATATTTCGTTTTATCCTCAGTCCCTGAAATATCGAGTCTCTGGTTGATCCCTCAAACAGTGTCAGGTATGGGTTCCACCTTGTGGGGTGGGCCTTAAGTCAAATCAGATTAATTGCTGTTATCCCCACAGAGTCTATGCCACCACTGCACTAGTATATCTTGTAGACAGTACACTACTACAGTTTGTGTTCTCCTAAGGACATGAACATAAAAACATTTGCATTTAGGTGTGCCCTCTGTGAAACGTGCTGGTTGCACAATACCATGAACATCTCCTAATTGGAAAAGCTATTGGTGGTTTGTCTGGGGGATCAAATCTGGAGACAATTTTCTTACCTTGGCTCCATTTTTTGTATGTCTGTAGTTCTTCCTAGGCATTTTTGAGCAGTGCCTGAAAGTTAATTCCTCACGTTCTTCATAGAAGAAGAGATTGAAAGTCAAAAAGAGATGTTAAGATTCTGAAAGGTAATAATCTATCACATGTTAAATAGGAGATCAAGAAGGAAAAATTAGAAAATTTAGTATTCTTTACATCAAATGCTCATGAATTATTAAATTCTCAAAGTATACATGTTTTTACTTTACAGGGTCAGAAAAAACAAGAGATGTTTCAAAAAATAAAAACCAAACTTCTTATTCCCAGACTTCATCTCCAAGCCTCATAACCTCCTCAGCACCCACCATTGATAAAATTTTTCATTTTTTACATTTTTAATTTTTTGTTTTTATAAAACATGCATTACCTCAAAACTTCTTGCGATTGGGATGTTGTTTCATTTAGCTCTCTTCACATTTCTGTGGGTGGTTTTGTTTTTGTGACTTGTATTTTTCCCCCTATATTCACTTAGGTCAGACTGTCATGTGCTAGGAGTACAGGCATTCACTACCATCACTAGAAGGTACAAGAATTTTATATTTTACCAAAGTATTTTGAAACTATTGAATGGTTATACTTGAATTGAATTTTCTCCTCCTTCCTTTAGTTGGGCACTCTATCTCATCAATACAAAACTATTGTGTTGTTTCTTTGCTTATTGCCCCCACAATGTTTTTCTCATTCAGTTCTTTCAACTCTGATTTTTTTCCTCATGTAATTTTTTTCTTTTTTTCAATTTCTCATATGTATGTGTATGAGGTGTGGTGTGTGTGTGTGTGTGTGTGTGTGTGTGTGTGTGTGTAGTTTCCATTGTTTTCACTGTGTGCTACATTCACAGACATGTAGAGACCAAAAGTTGATGATGGAAATCATTCTCAATCGGTCTTCCTCCTGATTTGTTGCAGCAGGATCTCACAGTCAAACTCAGAGCTCAAGGATATGGCTCGTCTTGCTAGGCAGCTTGTTCTGGGTACCTTTTCTCCACCCTGATAGGCTGGAATTACAGAGGAACTGACAAGTCGAGTCAGCTCTTATGGTTCTCTGGGGATACATACTCCTGCCCTGCCATTTGCTTTAACCACTGGACTACCCTCCCCACCCCTATAATATTTCAAATTGTTAGTTTTGTTTTGGTTTGGTTTTGAATGCTCTTCCTATTACATTTTGGTTTTCCTCTCATGGATGTAAAATGTTAGTATTATGACACTTACTATAGAATTTTTCTGTTTCCTTTTGTTCTCCACATTGTAACAGTTTTTTCTCAGAGTTATATTTATCCACTTGTTTTCTTTATCTTGCTTATTTTCTGTTAAAAGGTTTCCTCAGGGGCTGGGGAGATGGGTTCTTATTTAAGAGCCATCATGTTCATCCAGAAGGCCAGAATTCAGTTCCCAGTATACTTATCAGGTGACTCAGATCTGAAACCTCTTTTGGCATCTGTGGGTAGCCACACGCATGTGGTCATACATTCACTCAAATACATAAGATTAAATCTTTTTAAAAAATGGTTTTTCTGGTATCGTTTATATCCATTCATATTTTACAGCAAGACCTCAAAAGGTGATTAGTTCTTTGGAGCTGGAATTTGTTCACTTGTGACTATTGTCTTCAGTGAAGCAGAGGTCAACTTCTTTTTTGAGTCACCACTAAGAGTTTCTTTTGGTCAGTCCAGTTGGTTTCCAGAGAAAAGCTTGGACAATCTCCTAGAAGCATATCTCAAGCTGTCTGGGCATCAAATGGGAAAAGGTTACTAGAAAGCCACGGGAGAATGGGTTTCTTGTTCTTTCATTTGACTCACCCTGGTCCTTGCCTGGTCTCTATCCAACACCGCTAGTTAGAGATCCCCCTTTCTGCTCTTGACATGGAAGCTGGCAATGGAGCTGGTTGACGGAAGAGGTTTTGGCATTACCTTACACAGAATGACTGTCAGTTATGCTTGCTTCTACTTCTCAACCGTGCCTCCATGAGCCCCAGAGTAGCCAGTTCTTATCCTTTCAGAGCTTCTACAGCACCACGAGCATCTTTTTGGATAGCAGCCTCACACCGTGTATACTCACTTTTCCTAAGCCACATGTTCTGCCTTGTATGTTTTCAGGCACCACTTATCCATTTGCGTTCCATCTTCTGAAATTCTGTTGACTTTTTTCCGCCTCTATTGACATTTCCTCCTTTTTCCTCTTTGTGTGTAAGAGTCTCTGTCTTCACCCATTATTGTAGGGGGATTCAAACAACAGAGGAGTTTATATATATTTATTGGCTCTGCCACATTTATCCTAAGCTGTTCTTCACATCACAGCTAGAGTATTTATACAGACCCTTGCTGACCCAAAACTTCTCCAAGGGTCTTTAGCCACTTAGCTTAGATTATTAAGGGCAAAAGCTTCCCCTGCTAATGCACCAGGCCTTATCTTTCATTATCCTCACCGTGTCTTCTTGCCTATCCTCCACCCATTAGTGCTCTGGCTGTTTGTACTTTTCCTCTCTGGACCATGTCTGTCATGCACTGGGCCATTTGTGTGTATGTGATTTTCCTCCCTAGTTACAGTTCTGTCGGTTAACTTTGCATTACTACAATCAAATACCTGAGGGGACCAACATATGCAAAGAAAGGTTTATGTTGCTTACAGTTTTAGAAGTTCAAAGTCCAAGATCAGACATTCTATTGGATTGGCTTTTGCTAAGCATGGCAGATGGTGGTGCAGATGGTGGGAATATGTGTAAAAGCAGTCTCATCTTGAACCAGAACAGAGAGAGGGAGGTGGGGCATACAGCCTTCTATATAGTAGTTCTTTGCCAAAGTTA
This sequence comes from Bramus lutescens, assembly GCA_001685075.1. Classification (NCBI taxonomy): domain Eukaryota; kingdom Metazoa; phylum Chordata; class Mammalia; order Rodentia; family Cricetidae; genus Bramus; species Bramus lutescens. The sequence continues at coordinate 289,129 of LOEQ01002832.1, read as the reverse complement.
CCAAAGGACCTCATGAAATCTGCCTTCCTTGGCAGTTCTCAAATTACCTGAAGACTTTCCCCCTAAAACTCATCTCCCCAGTGAGTCTATCACCTTCACACCTCAATTGCACCACCCTTTGGAAAAAACATCCAAACCGTAGCAACAGCCTACCTCACACTCTCATACCTGGCAAGCTTCTGAGCTTCGTGAGAGCAGAACATCCTGTTGTAGTGCAGTCCTAGAACCATGCTCTCTCCAGATGTGGTTTCTGCTGCAGCCCCACCCAGCTCCTTCCTGAATGCAGCACCTCCCAAACTTTGTTCCATGAGGACGGATGGCCATTTGGCCTGCCATCTAGCATGTATAATTTTGCTTTAATGGTAGATAAATTTTTTTATCTCTAAACCTTTTTTATTCAGTGTTTTCACTGACTTTTCAGACCTTTCTTTACCCTGATTATATTGTAGGATGACACTGCATGTCAGGTATTTCTTATTTTCTATTATATTGTGTATTTAACTTGCACACTTACTTTGAATGTAAAATTAACAACACTATTTTATATTATTAGTTCTGATAAGGCTGGTTTCTGTGGCTTAAATATTACACAACAGTATAATCACAACATGAGTGAATCAATACCTAGAATTATAATATTTAATAATGGGGGGATGAACTTTTGATGTCATATATTCATGCCCGAGGGATGGAAACTGGGGGCTTTGCTTTTCCTGATCTTATTTTTCTAGTTCTATGGAGTTTAAAGAGAAGAAAGGTAGTAAAGAAAGAATGGGAGGAAAATAAAAAGCAGAAAACAATACTATATGAAAAAAGGAGGAATATATTTGTCTGATTTTTGCAGTTCTATGTGCTCCTAAGACATGAACACAAATCTTTAGTTCATATACAAATTAAGTTAGCATATTAAACTGCTAGTCTGAAATGGGTGGCTGAAGTATAATGTGAAAGAAAATTTAAAGAAAGCATGTTGTAACCCTGTGAAAGAGTGCTCAGACTATTCAGTGTCCCTTTAGTAACATGAAATGTCATCATAATCCTCACCATTGGCATCAGTTTTTTAGAGTGGAAATTGACTGAGTTCTTAGCATATGCTAACCAATACGAAAGCATAATTCTGCAAAACAGTATTATTTCCGTTTTACTAACAAGTTAATTGGTATCTAATGAAAAGACTTTCTCAAGACAGCTAAAATTTAGCAGAGCCCTGACTTTGAAATCAGATAACATGCCTTGTGCCCATTAGCTCAAAACATGCTGCTTTGCCCATTAGCAATAAGGTAAACATTAGACTTAATTAGAAGTTTGATGTTTACTTCTTTGAAAAGTCTGCAAGTGGCCTCACTCTCACAGGACAGACAGATCAGAAAACTGAGGACTACAGAGATTAAGAGAATAGTCAAAAGACAAATGTAGTCTTAAGAAAAATATCTTTACCAAAACATGGGTCTTTGTTCTTTTGTTTCTTTGTTTTCATTTTTGCTTTTCAAATGTAACATTGGGAAACAAAGCTTACAGACATTTTCTTTTTATTGCCCCGATTCTCTCAACTTTGACAGTATTCTCTTATTGTCACTATCAGCATGGATATAAAACCTTCTTACTTTCCTGATGCCCTTTTCAGGAAGTTTGATCCATCATGGTGTTGCACCTGTTCCCCACTTTTCCCACCACGGTTTCCATAAAAAAAATCATGGCATACCACCAATGGACATGCCAAAGTGGATAGGTAAAAGCCCAGGAGGCCTCCACCCTATCTTCAATTGTGAAGAGAACCTTGACTGCAGCAACTTTTTAAAAGAAAGCATTTAATTGGGGCCTGACTTGTAGTTTCAGAGTCTTGTAGTCCATTAGCATCATGGCAGGACGTGGTGCTGGAGTAGTAAGTAGTAAGTAGCTAAGAACTACATCCTGATCCTTTGGCAGAAGGCACACAGAGAGAAAGAAACTGGACCTGTCATGGGCTTCAAGACCTCGCCTCCTAATCCTTCTCAAATAGTGTTACTCCCTGGTGACTAAGCATTCAGATGTATGAGCCTATGATGGCCATTCTTATTCAGACCACCATAGTATGTGTATATACGTATATGCCAGTAACAATTAGTAAAAAAGAGGCCGTGAATTTGAAGGAGAATGGGGTGGAGCATATGCAAGGGTTTGGAGGAAGGAAAGGGATTAGAGAATTTTAGTACAAATTAGAATCTTTAAAAAAATAAAATAAAATAAAATAAACATCTTGTCATACTCCAAAGGAAATGGCCCAGTTGGAAACCCTACCTCAGATTTGTTCAGAAAGAGGGAAGTGATTGTCTTTTCAATTCTGATGTACTTTTCCCACCTCTTTTTAAACCTCTAAATAATGTCTTTTCCCAAGAGGGAGAAAAGGAACCCTCAAAAACAACACGTGAGTGGAGGCCACTTTCAGACCTGTCCAAGTGTCCATGTTTTATTAATATGTGAGAGACTTGCTGAAGAGAGAATCCTTACACAAGTCAGTCATGTGCATGGAAATAGCCCCTTCTCTACTTAGAAAGAAATGACTTCAAATCCACATTGTGGGATGGCTTTGTGCTTGTGTGCTACCTTAGTGATCTTTGTATTGCTGTAGCCATACACCTGACGGAGACAATGTGAAGAGAAAAGGATGATTTGGGCTGATGAGATTTTAGTCCATCGTGGCAGTTCTTGTGAGCAAGAGCCAACAGTAGATGCTTTAGCCCAAGGTGCAAAGGTGGTAGCAGCTCTACTCACATTGTGTAGACTGGGAAACTGAAAATACTGATCTGGATGAATGGTAGGCATCACCTCTATGGGCTTCTCCCTAGCTTGCTTTCTCCTAAAAGTTCCAGAGAGTCCCTAAAATATTGTTATACACTGTAGAACAAGCATTCAGAAGATGAGCACAAGGAGGGGACATTTCAGACTCAAACTGTAGTACTTCACCATCATTAAACAAGGTAGATATGAAGTTCTAAGCTACAAAAAGAATTGATAAGCAGATTGTGCAGTTTGTGAAGCATTGATTGATTAATGGTATCAGAAATCAGTTTAGTTTTAAAATTATTATGATGGGCTACAGATGTAACTCGGTGTTTGAGAACTTGTCAAGTACAGGCAAAGTCCTGAATTTAATCCCTAGCCCTGAGAGATAGAGATAGAGGGAGAGGGAATAAAATGGTGAAGTGGGCAATGAAAACAAGTGTATATGAAATGTCACTGTAAACAAGCTAAAACTTTATAAGTATAAATGTACCCTCTTGCACATAGAGGAGGCTTAACTATCTATTGGATGGATCTGTTTGATTATTAAACAAAGTGACTTATTTATTGAGTGATTAAAGAATACACTTATACCCAAGATGATCTTAGGAATAATCCCAGCATTAGATAATGTGTGGAGGAGCAAAGTGACCAGAAGGCCCACAGTACCATTAGGCCACAAGGGAAAGAGAAAGAAAAAAAAAAGTATAACCTAAAAATCTGATCTTCACTGGGGAAAGAAAATTTTATCCTTGAAGGTTCAGCTAGAGATTTCCTTAAGTATGGAACTGCTAGGAAAAAAAAAAAAACACCTCACATAAGCCATAATTTAGTTGTTTCCTTAAAGAGCTTTTTTGTCAAGGCAGAAGTTCATGTTGGCAAGGAATGCAAGGTAGCTTTCATATTCTCAAATGTTTGTAAAGAATTTGAATTTTCTGTGAGAAGACTATATCCTAAAAGGATTGTATAAAATTAGCCAAGGTGAATTGCTCATATAAGTAGTCAGTTAAATTAGCAAAGTATGCAGTCTAAAACACTTTGAAATTAAGAGGGAATGGGGACTCAAGATATAACCATTTAAGATAAATAATACTAATTGTACACACTATTCTAAGAGAGTCTGTATAAGCAAATGGTAAAAGAATAGTTACCCCCTAAGTGTTAGTTTTGTGGAAATCACTCTTACAAGTAATGGTGAAAAATATAAACAACTGGGAATAGGCTCTGAGAACAGAACATGATTTCCTTAAGACAACCTTATATCTACCATTTAAAGGGAACTATCAGGAAATCATCCTTTGGCCATAGTCTCTTTCTGTCAGTTTTCTTTGGAGGAACAAGTCTTTACTAAGCAGTGTGACCTGTCTGGGGCCTGCAAACCCTCTTGTAGTTCCAACACACATTTCTTGGGCCAGTGAATAGTGGGGGGATATCTTCTTGTTACTTTTTAATGGAACTAATTTTTGTGGATCCTCATTTCCTATTACAAAATCTGTCTTGTCCAAGTAAGGCTCTCTTGTTTCCCGTACACTCAGGATTGCTATCAGTATTTCATGTTGCCTTTGAATGTTTGTAACAGAACAAAAATCTTGTTTCAGACACCAAAAATTATTAAACATTGAAAAGCCACCCTCACCCATCACAGTGCTTTTCGATGTCTCATCTCATTCTCCAAAGCAGTGGTGCTGGGGGTGTGGGAGCGTGACTGACTTGTCTGTGACTTGGGTCTGTTCAGACAACACTGAAACAACTTCCATGGACATGTACCACCTATTTTGTTAATATTTGCTCTTAGTCATCCCCAGTGAAAAAGAGCATGCCTCCATACCCCAGACAGCAAACCAAGAATACAGGTCTTTCTGCTTAATGCTGTGCCTTATAAACATACCATTATAATTAGCATAGGTTTCTTTGCTGTGATTCTTCTTTTTAGTAAAGATAGCATAGCAGGAGGTAAAGGGAGAATATGTATAAATTCAAATTCTATGTCTAGAGGTTTGCTTTTATACCTCATGAGTATACTATAAAGTATATAAATCTGCTCACCACATAAGTGATGTATTGGAGACATATGGGCAAACATGATCTTTTAATTATCTTTGCTATTTGCTTATGTGGATAAATTTTAAAAATGTTAATTTTGTAATTAATTTCTAACACATTGTTGGATAACAATGAATAGTGTTTTTTTGTTGTTTTTTTTTTATAAATTACCCAAGGGCTTCGATCACTAAGCTGTATATGTTTCTTTCTGGTTAGTTTTAGAAGTAACTTATTTATTATTCCTGTTTCCTTTCTCCTTAAGCTGTTTTCAATCCAAGAATCCACAGAAATCACTTAGATGAACATGGTTGATTTTTTTTCCTGTCATTTGTATGTATAACCATATCTTTTTCTGTCACTTTTTGTAAGTTGTATAATTTCTTTCATATATCTTACTAATATTGTCTACTAATACAGAATGTCAGTGTATAGTTTCTGCTTTGGGAGTCATTATTTTCCCAACTGCCATCCTCCTGCTATCGCTGGTGTATGACAATTCATCACCCATCTTCCTGCCTCGTGCTTTTCACTCATGTTTCTTCAGGCCTCAAGTAGCATTTCCTAGAGTTTCCTGGATTAGTCATTAGTTGTGAGGATGCCGCATTAGAGAGGTTTGTTGTTCCATGGAGTGCTAAGTTTGGAGGAGAGTATATATTATGATCTACTAGGTACTCCAGAGTGGAAGAATGAACATTTGTGTAGCACATGGTGGTATGCAACCTTAAAAGCCCTGTAATGAATAAATGTTGTTTATCTCAGCATTTCCTAAGCTTGTTTTCTCATGAAACCTTTTCTGATGTCCCACAGAATTGTTGCATGAAACAAATTGTGTAAAAATGGTGCCCACCACTGCCCTTCCATTGCAGACATGTGTAGGAACAGACCTCCCTCTTCTCTCCTTCCAACACCACAGGCAGCCCACTGTGCACTCAGTGTTCGCCTTCTCACCCCTGCTCAGAACGTGGATCCACTAGTCATTTGCACTGCCCTTTCCTCTTCCCTCACCACTGCTTTACATCATTTGTTGAATTACCTCCTGCCTCTCCAATCTCTATGCTGAAGCAAGACTAGATAATCATTATCTTGTGGACTTCAGTCCATAAATGTACCTTTACTTGTTTTTCTTTAAAACTCTGTAGTTGGAAATTACTATGATAAGTACTTTTTATTAACAATCTATTAAAAAGAGAATTGTGAGTAGTGTATCTCCCCATGAATACATTTTAACCAAAACATTCCCTTCAGCATTGTATGTGCCCACATGCATGTCTGGCTGCCTTTTCTTCCTTTGAAGTGTGCCTTCCTCTTGAATTCCCTTCTGGTCAGCTGCATACATCTCTGCATGCTAGCAGAAATTCACTGAGGTTTTTAGGAGGATTCTCTTTACTTGCTGCCGTTCTTATTTAAACTTATTTAGAACCTGTGGCTTCTCCTAACTGACTTCAAGTTCAGCTCTAAGTTTATGTGTGTGGACTTGGAAAGGGTGGGACAGAGGGATATCAATTTAGACCTAGAATACATTTGCCTACGTTTGTCTTTACACATTGCCTGGCATGGTCCTGGGACTTTGTGACAATGTCTTTGGAGACTGTGGGACAGAGATGGGAAAGATTAGGTTTTGAAAGAAGAGGCTGCAAGAAAGGAGACTCTGTCATAAATTGACCATTGTTTGGGGGAAAGTTAAAAGGAAGAGTCCTCTGGCTCATAACAGAGCAGAAGCATGGGAGTGAGTATAGTAACTATAATCCCGAAAATTTCTGACAGTGCTTCCGAGAGACTCCTGATACCTGCTCTCAAAGGCAGGTCGTGTCTTTTCTTTTGCCTTTTCTTCTCTGCTAATTTCAAAACCTTCTCGCTCTCTTCTCATTGGCAGCGCTACAAGAATTGGAGTTGAGGACAGGATGTAAGTGTTGGGATTTGAGCCTGTTTTCAGAGTCTCTATAGGTTAGTGCCAGGACATTCTGTCCATTTCTGTGTCAGCACATCTCTAAGGTATTTTTAAAGCATAAGAACAGTCTATTGCCAGGCATCTCTTAACTGTAGATTATAAATAGCGCCTGGTTAAGAATTTTCTGGATGGGTTAATTAGAGTGGTGGCTATTATTAAGCACACTGCTTGTTAGTATTATGCCTGTTTGAACTTGGTATTGATGAGAAGTAATTGACCACAGAACTGCATCCAGAAAGGAAGAAAGGGGGTTGTTTTTAATTTCTATTATGGCAATAAATTGTTTGCATAAACATGCCTATAAAAATATGAGCTCCAAGGCACAGAGACTCAGATTGCGTGGGATGGTGAATGATATTATTTTGTTTTATTTTCAGATTAATGTATTTGTCCAGTCTACTTAATAGCCAGCTTTATTGAAATAAAGTAGCTAAAATGTGTTGTATTTTCTGCTATTACTTTTGCTTCAAAGTATATAAGAATAGTGTTTTTAACTTACCAGAACTAAAGGAGGCATCCTGTTAAATTCAGGTAATACGTATTTCTTTGATCGACAATCACTATAATGAATAGACTGTTTAAAAAATGTGAAAAGATGTATAAATAAGGGAAAAATTGCTTGTAACCTCCTTCTTCTAAGTACTGGATTGTTATCTATGTTATTTATTGGTATTTTGTCCAGCTCAATTATTGTTTCCCTAGCTCTAGCATTCTATGGGGAATTTATTCTATGAGCTAATAAATTATACCGTCAGGGAGTTTTTCTTGAAATTCAGCTTAAAATTTCCTATTCTTCATTTCATCTCATTATTCCTAGTTATACCCCCTTATACCAGGGTAAATAATTATTCTTTCTCCTTAGAGATGCCTATTATGTGTCCGTCTAGTTGTCACTTCACCAGCCATTCATATTTAGCTCCTTTAATCTGTCCTCATAAATCAACACTTCCATTACCTTAATCATTATTATTGCTCTTCTAAAATCTCTCTAATTTTCAAACATATACAGTTGTCAGGGATTCCAGTGAAACCAGCATTCACAGAGACTGGGCTTCTTCCTACCTTTGCAGGAAGACCCAGAACTCAGGTGCTGTTTACCTGGCATGTCAGCACTTGCTTATCAGGCCAGGTCAGAGTGTTTTCAGTGACATTTTCCTTATTCCATCCTTGTTTCAGGATTGGTTCTGATTTCATGGGTGTGTGGGATGTGTAAGCTCTTTGGGTTTATCTTGCATCTTCCATGTCCTTATCCACTACCATTTATCAAGGCAGCTGCCACAACCTGTATTAGCAGGAGAGTCTGATCATCCCTGAGAATGTCTGGGAAGCCTATGGAATGACCTAGAACCTGCCCACCACAAAATTCCTTGTCTGTTGTCAGCCTCTATTGTTTATAGCCCTTTAGCCAATTTCCTTTCATTGCAGTTTCCCTCACAAGCTGGACAGTAGAAATGGATTTTAATAGAGTAAGATTGGTCCCAATACTGTTTTCTAAAAATGAAGATGTGGTTTCAATGTCCATTGATTTGTTACTGTGAATCCTTTATACTTGGTCTGTAATTTTGTTGGATTCTTTTCGGTTTGCTGGCATTCTTTATCTGCATAAACAATAGGCTTACGTTTCTGCTGCTTTCCAGATGTGCCTGAGGCTGTAGGGCTCCTTCTCTTACCGTTTGTCCTTCTGTCCAGAAGTCAAAAATCTGTCTCTGTCTCTCCCTTTCCCTCCCTCCCCCATCTCTCTCTCTCTCTCTC